>JASDQU010586993.1:1881-28846 GCA_032191745.1 Picea mariana | reverse complement strand
AGGTTTGGGGAAACATGTAGAGGGGTAAATTGGATTCCCAGAGTCCAATTTCATCACTCTGGTAATTCGGATAAATCGAATGCACACTTAGGCTCTGCAAATTTATAATCTCTTTCATCCAGAGGAATGTGGTCAAGGTCAATTGGAGGGTGAACCATTGGATTTTCAGAGGCGTTGACAGACTTGCCTTTCGGATCCATAATTGAAAAACTAACAATAGAATAGGTTAGCAATGTTGTAATTACCAGGAAAATAGCTCGCCAGTTGAAGGTAAGTGATGGCGGTGGTAGTCTCACAACAAGATTTTATTGGTCTTCAGGGGTTCTCAGTCAAAAAATAGTCTAGGGGAGGGGGGGGGGACAAAGGTTTTTTGTATGTGTAGGGATATGTGTTAGGGCACGGGACCGTTACGGGACAACTAACGGTCATAGGAAAGGAGTTAATTGGCTAACAAATAGGAGGTGTGGGGACAGGTGTCATGTAGGGAGAGGGGGAGTAGTGGGAGAATGGGCAGTATCAGGAGTGAGTTAGGTGGATTTTGAAGAGGGTATTAGGAGATTTGTAATAGTCGAATGGGGAGGATATGAAACAATGAGGTAATTCCACATTAGGTGGGGTCAGGGCGGGGAAAAACAACTTTTCAGACCCCCCCTTCACCGATAAAGGTATGTAGGTTGGGGGGGTGAAAACAAATGAGGTTTGTCGATTAGGAAAATGGATAATGGCGTCAGGGAAGATCTGCATGGAATTTATGCACTACAAGACAATCTGTCTTGTCAATTTTCCAACTTTGGTTAAAACATATGCGCCATAAAGAAAAATATTTTCTTTGGAAACCTTTACATTCTCATTTTAGTTTTCCTATACTAATATAACTTATTTTCATCAACTTAGGGTGCATTCTATTGTGCAAACTCTATTTAATTTTCTCTGAAGGGAAAATTTATCTGACCTATATTTTATCCTATGCATATAACTAATTAATCTAGCTTAAACAATTGGATTAATTTCTTCCTCTACCTAACTATTTTAGCCAAGATTAAACAGTTTGGCTAAAATTATTCTCTAACCTAACAATATAAATTGAAAATTGTTTGATCATGATTAAACTGTATGATTCAAACAAGGATCTAGGAATGTGGCATTCAAATTTGCATCAATTTCACACTTAATTTTCTTTTCATGGGGTTTTCTTGTTTTTCTCTCTCTTTTATTTTCTTTTCTCCTTTTTTCTTTTCTTTTCTTTTCTTTTCTACCCTCTTTTCATTTTCATTATTTTTTATCTTTTTCTTTTACTTTTGGAAATCATTTGCAAAATGTAATATTATTTACAATACAAAATCACTGAAAGAAAAATATTCAATCACCATTTGATACTATGAACTATAGGACTCTAACAGTGGCTCCATTGGGGATGGTGCTCTCCCTGTGAGGTGCCAAGAACTACTGACCGATAGCCTTGAATTATCTTCTCCAGTATTTTCTGGATCTGATTTGTTTTATTGTAGTTGCAAACATGGTGACAAATGATCAGGAGCTTAGGGACTTCTCTTCGGGCTTCAACTTTTGATATGAGTCACCCACTCATGACAGTAAAAAATAAATGGTATTTACAATGATCTTAAGTGAGAAATGATTTTATTCAAGTGAAAAGTAGTGCTTGAGCATTTTTTCATTCACGGGTCCACCTGGTAGATCTACTCCATCCATATCCTTAAGAAAGAATGCATTTATTTCCTCTGTAAGCATGGATTATGTAAGGACCTTTCCATAAATTATCAAAATTTCCATGCTTACCTTTCTCTTCTTTCCTTGAATCCCATTTCAACACATTGTCTCCTATATGGAAATCATCAGCCTTGGTTCTTTTATCATAGATCTTATTAATGTTCTCCTGGATCACTTTAGTTTTATTGTAAACTTCTTCTCTGGATTGTTGCAGTTGTATGGTTTGATTTATTCTCCTCTGGATGTCATTAGGTTGTTCTTGTACTTCCTGCAACATTTTCGTAATAGGGACACCTAAACAAATGGGAAAAACAACATCCATTCCATAAAACAATTGGTATGAGGACATACCAATTGAACTCTTAGTAGTAAGTCTATCATCCCATAATGCATTGGACAACTTGTTGTGCCATGACTTGTTGTTATCTTGCAACAAATTTTTGATGATATTAACCAGACTTTTGTTGGAAGACTCAGCTAATCCTTTCCCTTGAGGGTAATATGTAATAGGGTGTCCTAAAGTAATTCAATATTTGCTGAAAAACTCCACCATCTTCTTTGATTTGAATGTTGCTACATTATCAGTGATGATATTCCTGGGACATCCAAATCTTGAAAGAATATTAGTTTCTAAAAATTTAATAATCACAGCATCCGTAGATTGCCTTGTAGGTACACAACTTCAATCCATTTGGTAAAATATTCAATGGTTGTATGAATCCATTTGTGTTGGCCTAATGATGGTGGATGAATTTCTCCAATGAAATCCAAACCCCACTATTGAAAAGGAGTTTCAACTGATATCGGTTTCAAGGGTAAAGGCAATAGTTTCATTTTGCCTTCAAAAATTTGATAGTTATGACATGAGGTAAATTTTTTATGAACATCTGCAAATAAGGTTGTCCAGTAAAAACCATCTCTTAGGATTTTGTTGGAAGTAGTCTTCCAGTTCAAGTGTCCACCATAATATCCTTCATGAAATTCCTGCATAACTCTATCTGCCTCATCTTTCACTAAATAGTTTACTAAAATTCTTCTAGCATCCTTCCAATATAAATTGCCATCTAAAATACAAAATTTCATAGCTTTGAGTTTAAGAAACCAATCTTTAGTCTTGGTCAAACCAGGAGGAGCTTAAATGATGTAAGACAAAATTCAGGTTTGTGTTGATTTGGTGTTTTTCCTATTTTTCCAATGACCAAATCCCTTTTGCATATGAAAATTATACACTATATTCTCTTATTTAGTTATTTTTAAAGGCATTATCAAGTTTTGTGCATCAATTCGCCATAGAACAACATGAGGTATGTGTAATAATAATTTGGTAATGATTTTATGTTAATTCATCTTCAATTGTATGATTACAATGTCCTAACATTTCTTGTTTGCTTGCAATATGCCAAAAATGTGATCCAACCTTCTGTCTAATCCTTCATCCAGACCTCCATCCGACACTCCATCTGGCACTTCATTTGGCACTCAGAGAACACTGTAGTTGGCTGTTAGCATATCGGCGAGCTTCGATGGGAAAATTGGAAACATGGGTTTTGTGCCCACTCACACCCTCCAGCTATGGAACTCATCACATTCAGACTTGGTTAGTTGTAGCGGGCACTATTTTGAGTGCATGATTTTGTTGGCGGAGATGTGTTCTGCTGATGAACATTAATGAATTTATGTTTTTAGAGAATGTTGACCCTTCCAGTGGTTGACCTCTCAAGCTCTGTATAAACTCTATAAATACCTATTGTCTATGCCACGAAGAAACACAGATTTTATTTATACATACATACATTATCTTCAATTTCACTGTACACTTTTTTTTGGTGATTAATATCAATGTCATATTGATTCTGTGACTGCGTTTTTCCATTGAAGTAGTGCCATGACCTTCTAGGGGGGCCACCAGTGATCTAGGTAGATTGTGCATATCAATATATATTTCCATCTTTGTATTTTCCTTTCATAATTCGCTAATTTCAAATTGCTTGTTTAATCCGTATCATTGTGTATATCTCTTTAATTTTGAATTGTTTGTTTAATTTGTGTCACTGTGTATATCTCTCCTAACTTGCAGCTCGCTTCCTAGATTGTGTGTGTATCATAGAGCATGTGTGGATGCCCATGTTTACTTTTTTATATTTAGATTCCTAACATCTTTCTTGCAGGTTGTAATTCGTTTGTTTATCAACTATTTAACTATGCCATCATGACTCTTTTCTCTGTTTCATAAGATGTAAATCACTTTGCAGAGTAGCTATTTAGACAGTGTCCATTTCCTTAAATTCTAATCTTCAAATACTCTCTCTAGGTATGCATAATGTTTTAATCTTGTTTCTAGCATCCGCATGATAAGATAAAAGTTGATTTTAAGTTATGATTTTCAATGATATCCTAGTTATAATTTCGAGTTATGATTTTCTATGATACCCTAGTTATAATTTTGATTATGATTTTTAATTAGTACCAATTATGATTTTGTAGGTTTGCATGAATTATCATTTCTGTACAGAGTAGTTTCCAGTATCAGTGTGATAGAGCATGTGATCGATTTTGAATCTCTTCTGCACAATGTTTATAGATCACATGGATCACAAGAACATTTAATGTTGTTTTTATGATGGCAAAGCTTTCTATAGATTGCCTTATCCATACTTTGCATTTCTTTGTAGAAGTTATCATCGAGTTGATTCCACTTGAATTGTCATTAGTGATTAGATGACATCGTGATGTAATTCACCACCATATACACAATCATCACATTTGAATATTGTCACAACACTCTTTCTTTCAGTTAGGTAGATTAGTGTAAAGATAAGGTTTATTCTCTGGAAGATAAAAATAATTGTGAATTTTTCTTTAAGAATAGAGTTCACTTGTAAAGATAATTCTGACATATTGTTTACTTATTCAGAGATTTCTTGTTCATTCACAAAGTTTCCTACTTAGATTAAATAGTTCATAGCCCTAGATTGTTTAAAGCTACTTAGATTAAATAGTTCATAGTCATAAATTTCTTAAATCTCATTAGTTAAAGGCTGCTTTATATATTTAACACAAAGTATGTTGTTTAAATGGATTTTAAAAGTCTTTTAAAGTAGAATTGTAAATTGAAAAGTGTGTTGATCCCTGGGGTAAACCATCTCCTTAGCTAGTTAATATTTCCGTTAGATTTTATTTCTTCCTTGACTCATACTACGTCACAACTCTAAGTTTACTTACCCTGGTTGACAATTTAATTGAGGTAAATTAGTACATATAGTTTACCCATAATTTTTGGTGTCGTTGTCGGGGAGTTGTTTAAAGGTAGAAAACAATTAGGAATTAGATTATATATGAGAATTAGTACTAGTTTGGTGGTGGGGGCACTTTAAGGCGATAGGTAAGAACCTGTGCATTTGTTATAGCAGGTTCCCCCAAACCCAATGGTAGTTTTTCCTTTTATACTTCTTTCATGAACAAACCTAAGGACCGAAAGGGTAGATATATCAAAACCAAACCAAAATTTCCAATCAAGGTTCCTTCTAACCTTTTTGGAGGAAGGAACAATCCACCCATAAACTTCGTAAAACGATACCGGAAAGTAGGGGGTAGCTCAACCCAAAGAGCTAACAAAGTGTCAGAAGACACCAAAACTGGGGAAACTGTAGAGCATAAAATTGAGACATCAAAAATAGTGGGACAAAAGTCAAGACCACTCAAACCTTCATCAGAACCAACCAACAAAACCTTTTCCTTTTCACCACCATCAGGAGACTCTAACTTTGTAGATATCATTGACCCTTAAAAAGTGAATGCTCTCTTTAGCAGTTCATCSAATATAGTTTTATCCCAAGTTGAAACAACTGTTGCGTCCCTTTCGTCACCTAAATGAGAAAAATAAGGACGCTTACAAGTCCAGTTGGGTTAGCTAGACAAGACATTAGTGAATGCAAGAGTTAGAAACATCAAGCATAAGAAATAAACAAACAACTAAACTAAAAACATTAAAAGAAACTAAACTAGAGTGCATAAGGATATTAGAATAAAAAATAAACACCATCCATGCCACCAATGGATAGATTGTATTAGTGGGAAAACATTAAAGAGAAAGGGAGACTTATGGGTCCCCTCTTCCTCTAAGGGAGGGCTCTTGAACCCCCGAAGATTGATCTCTTCTTACAAATAGAAAACTAGAAGGAAATGGTGAAGAAATCCAAAGCTCATTCACTCAAGGGGTGATGTGAATAGCTCAATCAAATGATGCTTGTATGATCTTGATGAGGAAAGAGGATCCTCCAAGAGAATATAGGCAACATAACAATACAAATGAATTCTTGGAAATGTAGTGCACCCATGGCCTCTTTTTATAGCAAATTTTTGAGGCATTATTCAACCAGTCTTTAGTGTGAACAAGGGGCTCTTTAGGGCACCCTTAGGTCTTTGAACAACCCCCCACTCGAATTCAGCTTGGATTTGGGTGTCAAATCAACTTGGGAGATGAACAAAAAGTGGGTGGAAGGCCGACCAAAATCATAAATGCACCATTCTGAGGTATGCGCGGCTTTTTGCGTTGTCAGTCATGCATCGGGCGCATGTGCGTTTTTTCGGTGTTTTCGATTGGCGCATGTGCGTGCACTTCCTTTGTTATCTAAGCACATTCTGATTTTATAACTAGTTGTATAGTTTTGTGCCCTTTGGAAATGCATTGTTTGGGTCATGGATGAAGTAATAGGTGTTTCGAGATGTTGGATTCATGTAACCATTTGCAGACAAAATTTCAGTGATAACATATGCCCCTTGATGTATGAGGTTAGGAGCATATGTATAGCTGAAATACATCAATGTTTCTTCTACTGAGAGTACCTATGTAAGAAAGTGAATTGTGGGGAGTGTCAAGAGAGACCCATTGGAGGGAGAGGGGAACCTGTAGGACCCAAACCCTTCATAAGGTGTGGAAAAATAAAACTGTGTACAAACAAGGAAGGCATGCCCCATGCTCATGTCATGTAACTCAAAAATGTGTAATACAGTAACTGAAGTTGTGTGTTGGTGTAGATTACTGCAGCGCCCTCGGGGGCATGTGGATAATGGCAAAGGAAGATTCTGATGGTGAATAAACTCTGAAAAGAGGCAATGACACCTATAAGAAGTGTTGAGGATTCGCAGGCATTGATGGCCTAACAATTTTCAGAGGTCTTCGACAAATATAAAAACAACTGCAATAGTCACGAAGTAAGACCCACTGCAACATGATAAAGTGTTGAAGTCAAATGTCATGGGGGTCAATGACAACAGAGAGCAATGATGGTTCTCTCTGTTCCATCTGTGAGTCCTCATTATGAAGGTAATGAGAGTCAAGATATTTTTTCCCATATGGAAGCTGTGTTGAGGTCGACAAATAGGGAGACATGACTCCAAGAAGCGAAGGGCTTCATGAAATCCACTGGATAAGATCAGGGACTGATGGGGAACATGAACAAAGTCAAGGAGTGGTGGGACTCAAGACTGTCCTTGATTAGGGATATATGTAAAGGATGAGTGGCAGCAACCATGAAACTGAACCTTGTGTCATGGCGACGACTAGGCATGGGTGAACTGGACCAGAGGCATGACAAAATGGAAAAACACATAGATCAAAAGGTGTATGGATTGTAAGATACTCAGGGTTTATGGATAATTTCATTGAGGGTAGGAAGGGAAAAATGACCCAACCAAGGGTGACAAGGGTTGTTGTGCCGAAAAAGGAAGGTCTCTAAAGGAGACAATCGAAAGTTATGTAAATGCGGGAAACAAAGGTTTTGTACAATTATCAAATGAATAAAGAATAAGTTGGGATAATTGTGCACATACATAAATGAGTGCCCCAATGCAATATGGCTTGGCCAATGAGGGCACAAGTTGCTGGGAAAACAGGTGGAGGGTGGGGGCCCCATAGGTGGGTTTCTGTATCAGGGAAATGAATGGAGGATAATTTGCAGATGGGAAAACTGATGGTGGATGAAATGGATGGTTAATGATACTGCGGAGGTGCAGTTAAATGGGGACCATAATGAGATTACCCAGAAGTCCATTGTGGGGAAGCTAGAAAAATGAGGAGAAGGAGCATGCAGCTGATTCTCAGGAATGCGAAGACTATTGGGACTCCCAGCTCTATGGGGTGAAAACAGCATGAGTGTTAAAGTGCCAGAGGGGACTATGCCTGGGAAAAATCATGTGGGAGAGAGTGCTACTGGTTGACAGTACTGAAAAAGCAGTAGATGGTGTGAGTACTACAGAGCTGGATGGGGGGATCCTAGAGGAAAATATTGGAGGGTGTGACTGGGAGATGCAAATGATATTCAAAGGGAATGATTACATGCCAGTGTTGATGATATACCTGAAGGGGTAGCATTGATGTATGATGACCAAGTACCTGCACACATGAAAACCGAATACCCAACGTGAATAATATCTGAAGATAAAGCATATAGAACAATTATTTGATAATTTTGAACATGATCATGGGTACCTGGGCGTGATGTGAGAAAAATGCTCTCTGGGGGCTGAGAGTGGATGGTGGCCTGGGGAATGTGACTGTGTAGGGGGTGGGATCCTGATCTCGTGGTTGAATATGGATCAGAAAACGAACGCTCAGAGGTCCCAGAATTGAGTAGGGAATTTTGGATAAAGGGACTATATATAGCTGTAGGGCCCACATTGCCACCTCATTTGTACCTGTTGCCAAAATGGATTGATGACAGATTTGAGGAGATATTTGGGGATTCTGGGAGATCGAGCCAGTCGATCCAGGATTAGCGAGTGCTAGGTTAGTGGTCATATCCTCCTGCATAATAAGTAGGATTTATTTTTGGGGCAGGGCTGTACAGATGACCGTATAGGAGGATTTTGTGAGGGTGGGCCCCCTAGTGCACAGGCAATCGAATGAGTCACGTGCATGATTTTAGGACTGTAATTGGGATAGTAGCACATGGGGGAGCCTGAGTGGGGGAAATAGGTGCGCATTGGATGCACTCCTGTTCGAAGCACAGTTGTGCATGTATGCATGATTGTGTTCCTGATAGTTGTGCATGTGTGTGCATCTGTGTAGAGAAAAGGCGTGCTGGGATGCAGGTCTGTGTGTGAGAAAGGGGCGCATGAGTGCACTCCTGTATCGCCCATAGTTGTGCATACATGCACAACTATGGATTGAATAGGGGTGCAAATGTGCACACCTGTGGGGAAAACAGTCGCGCCCTTGAGGCAATGTTGAGGGGTGTAAAAACTTATCTTTTTTGGAGATTTTGGTGTTTTTATGGGTTGTGACGGCTGATCAAATATTGCATGTGTGGATGCAGATGACCAATTTGACGATGCCAGTCCAGTGGAGGGAGAGGGATTGGGCACGCCTAAGAGAGGCAGTGAGGGATGTGGAGCCAGTTGTATGAGGCCCTTTGGTATCCTGTGGGTTGCTCAAGTTTTTTGAGTGTTCACTGGTGCGGGTTGCTCAAGTTTTTTGAGTGTTACCTGCTACAGTTCCCGATCTCGATGTGGAGCCCTGATTTGCAGTGCTTCATTGTATGAGGTGAGCATATCACATTCTTTGCGATGGAGGATGTGTATTTTTTGACTGGGCTCCCTTTTTAGGGAACTCTGCTACTGGCGGAGACCGTGTTTCCCGGGGATGGACAGTTGGCTGTCTTGGCCTAGACCTATTGTAGTGGAGAGGACTTCATGTCAGGCTCCATGGTGAGGATAGGGGCGATGGACGCCCTTGTGCATCGGTGTATTACATCGATGATTGTGAGGGTTTTTGGGTCTCTTGCTACTTAGTGGATCAATGGTGGTCAGTTGAAGATCATGCAGAGGGCACTGAGTGATGAGCACTTTGCCTAGGGGTTGATGCTACATGCCAAGATGGTGGAGCAGCTCAACAGGTGTCAAGCTGTGGACTCAAGGGAGTTTTCCTTTGGGTTGATCTTGGTAGCTTGGTTTTTGGAGAGGGTGTCGATGTTGCGCCCGAGAGTTCTATTGGATGCACCTGGTGTGTGAGAGCCATGATAGAGGTGGTGGGTGACGATTTTGGTTCATCATGGGGGTGGGGAGGGTGTCCATTACATTGCAGCCGAGGAAGAATGGGTGTGGCGTCAAATGCCACATATCATACTCCGATACCCGTATAGTGGGGTGGATTTTCGGGAGGACCCAGATATGGTGCTACCCCTTGGAGAGGTATTCGACCATAGAGGTAAGTTGATTTATTTGATGGTTTGATTTTAGATAGTATAGAATATGTGTTATGTATGGATGAATGTTGATGCTATCACTTGTTTGTTGTGTGTGCAGATGTGGGACCTCGTGGGCGAGAGGTTGAGTTGGTCAGAGCGTTGGCTTGTCAGGGGCCTGGGAGACCACCACGGGAGGATCCATGAGCAGGGGAGAGATGGTGGTGGGATGAGGTTGGTGAGAGGCCAGCCGATGATGAGAGAGAAGGCAGGATACGTCTATTTGATGACCTGGGTGTAGGGCCTTCACATGCTCCTCCGGCGGGGGCCGAGGGAGAGTTCGAGGATTTTCGTCATCGATTAGAGGTAGTGCTACATGGAGTGCATGAGGGCATGTGGATGCGTATCCAGGACGAGGAAGTCCTAGAGCAGTGTGTGGGCCTTCCGATGGAGTTGTGGACCCTGATCCATAGAGAAGTTGTGGCGGGGGCGACAATGACTGGGCAGATTCCTCTAGGACCTAAGGGACCCCTAGCTAGTGGGGTGCCTCCTCCAAAGAGAGGACTAGGTGGTGGATCCCTAGAGGCACCATGAGTGCCTCTAGTATATGTATTTTTGTATTTATATAGGCTGAGGGACCCATTTTGTATATGGTGCTATGACACCGATTTTGTACTTATAGGGGTGAGGTGGTTCACCTGCCTATGGATATTGGACATGTTATATTATTTTTTGTAAACATTAATGACATATGGATCGACATATATATATATATATATATATATATATGGATATACATTTTGGATCTATATGATGTTTACATGTGATGATGATTTTTAATGTTTTTTATGATGTCTAATCTATATGTTGTGACAGACTTTTTGATGATTTATGTATGTGTAATGGTATCTTGATGTGATAAATGCCAATCTAACACTAGGTTAGCCATGTTATCTGCTATTTGATTAAATTGGCATGGAATATGTGTAAATTTGATTGAATCAAAATGTTGAGATAAAATTCTAACTTGCAGGTATTTGCGGAAGAGGCAAGGATCGTGGACATGGTACATATTGTTGAGTTGAAGGACAATGAGCTTGGAATCTAGTAAGACGCTAAGGTGGCGGATATGGCGGTGAATGTCCTCGGCAAGGAGGTCAATGATGGTTGTGTATTCTACTTGGTTATTGGTTGTTGAGCCCAAACATATGCCATTGGAGTGGATCAGTGGCCGAAGTGAGATTTTGTCGCCGAAGTGGATATGGCCGAAGTGGATCAGTTACACCGACGGAGCTAGCCGACGGACACAAAATCTCACTTCGGCCACTTGGGCCCTCTATTCCCTCTCACAATGGAATAGAGGGCCCAAGTGGCCGAAGTTGGAGTGGAATAGAGGGCCCAAGTGGCCGAAGTGAGATTTTGTGTCCGTCGGCTAGCTCCATCGGTGTAACTGATGCGGTAGGCCGATGGAGGAGTCATCTGTCAAGAACATAAATGGTAGATTAGACACAAGGTATGGAGGGAATAAAGAAGATTAAAAACTCTACAAAAATGTGCACAAAAAGAAAAATCCTAGTGTAGAATGGCTATGCTTAGGCGTAAAATTTCTGTAAGTACAACCTGTTGACGGGTTCTTTGAGAGGGTGGCCTTTGGGGGAGGCTAGGATGTAGGCACCTTTAGTGAGGCAATGTTGGATGATATAAGTTTCGTGACATAATGACTCGAATTTTCCATGGCCGAGGGTATCGTGAGCGATATCGTAAGGATGAGGTTGCCTTATTTGAATGAGCGAAGGTTGACATGGCGATCAAAGGTGGCCTTTGATCATTTTTTGGCTGCCTCATTGTTTTGTAATGAAGAATGACAGTCTTCATCCAGTGACCCTAAGTTTAGAAAACGCTTCTCCATTGGAGTAGTGTCGGGTAAGAGCTCAATAGTGATGCGTAAGGTGGGAATTTCTCACTCGATGGGTAGAGTGTCCTCGACCCTGTGGAATAGATGAAATGGTGTGAAACGAGTGGCAATTTTAAATATTGTGTGATAAGGCCATAGTGCGAAAAACAACAGATCAAGCCAATTGGTCTTATGTTTGTTCACCGTGCGCTGCAACATGGTTTTGAGGACCTTGTTGACTGCCTCTACCTATCCGTTGGACTGAGGGTAATATGGGGAGGCAAAATCATGGGAGAAGCCTAACCTAGAGGATAGTTAGATGAAAATATCATTCTCGAAGTGTTTCCCATGATTAGAGATTAGCTGTAGTGGGACTACAAAGTGGGAGATGACATGGTTAAAGAAAAAATGTGTTGCAGTGTCAGCAGTGTTGTTGAAGGTAAGCATGGATTTAGTCCACTTGGTGAAGTAATCGAATGCAATGATGATGTATTTGTGTCCATTGCTAGATGGAGGGTTGCAAGTCATGAAGTCTATGACCCATTTTCAAAAGGGGCCGACAGTAATGAATGGGCGTAAAATAGTAGGTAGTGCTCATGCTTTGTTGGCATACAACTGACATTTGTCACATTGCTTCACAGCATGGATGCAATCATGAAACAATGTGGGCCAAAAGTAACCTGCTCGAATGATTTTCTAGGTGGTGGACATCCCTTAGAGGTGGCCTCCATAGGCGTTGATGTGGCAATCATTCAAGACTCTATCGGCCTCGTCTATGGTCGAACATCGATGGAGTATGGTTTCGACTCCTCGTCGATATAAGATGTCACCGATCAGGAGGTAGCGAGGGGATTGGTGTCGAATACATCAACGATCATCTCGAGAAAGGTTCTTTCCAAACTTCTATGTTCAAAGGTAGACAAGGAGATCATCATACCAGGGATCATCCGAGGGGATGTAAAAGAGATGTTCATCGGGGAAGTATGTATTCACAGGAGAACTGGTAGTATCACAGGGGAATATCATAATGAGTTCAGCAAGAATGAGAGATTTCTTGCTCTTGGGTTTTGAAAATTTGAGGTCATACTCCTGAAGGATGACGATCCATCGGGAAAATTTACCATTAATTTGTCAACGACTAAGAAATTATTGCATGGGGTTGGAATTAGCTACAACTTTGGTAGTTAGAAGTAGAATGTAGTGGTGCAGTTTCTGGACTGCGAAGGCAAGTGCAAGGGAAACTTTTTATTCGTGATTGTATTTCAAGGGTGGTCCTGAAATATTTTTGCTAATGTAGTAGATTACATGCACACGGTCATCATCCCCTAATTGGACAATAATTCCTGCTACTGAGACAGCTGAGGATGACAAGTAGAGGATATAGTCATGGTCATAGTCAGGTGGACTAATCAAAGGGGCATTGGAGAGTTCCTCTTTAAGATCATCAAAAGCGGATTGGGCATGTCCATCCCATTGGAATTGGATGTCATGATGTAACAGGCAAAGGAAACCGTGTGCACGAGTGGCGTAATCGAGGACAAAGCGACGTAAAAACTTATCTTTGCCTTATAGGCTCTGCAATTGGCATAAATTCTGTGGTGGGGGGATTTTTGTGATGGCTTGGAACTTGAGGGGGTCCACGGTGATGCCACGTTGGGAAATGATGAACCCAAGGAGACATCCAGCGATGACGTAGAATACGCACTTTAGGGGGTTCAAGCGGATATTGTATTGACGACACCTTTGGAAGATGATCCGTAAATCATTGAGATGTTGAGTGTGTTTCTTGGATCGAGCGGTGAGGTCATCCAAGTATGCGAGAATGATATGAGCCAGATCATGAAAAATGTATGTCATGGCCCATTGGAAAGTGGCGCCAGCATTCTTGAGACCAAAAGGCATGACACGATAGGAAAAGGTGCCCTAGGGGGTAGTGAATGCGGTTTTGTATTGATCGACTGGGTGAATCTGAATTTGGTTGTAGCCAGAGAAACTTTCCATGAAAGATAGAGCCTTGTGGTTGGCACAATCATTGATAATTTGGTCAATAAAGGGCGTTGGAAAATTTTCTTTGGGATAGGCGTGATTGAGATTGCGAAAGTCTGTACAGACATGGATAGTGCCCTATTTTTTGTAAACAGGGATGGGGTTGGAGACCCATGACATATATGCAATGGGATATATTAATCCAACCGCGCGTAATTTGTCAATATCATCCTTGATGGTCACTACTTTAGATGGGTGTAGTGGACGTTTCTTTTGTCGTACAGGTGTGATATCAGGCCATGTGTCTATACGATGCTTAAAAATAGAGGGATCAAGGCTGGGCATCTCTGTGTATGACCAAGAAAAAATGTCCCGGTATTCCTGGAAGAGAGATTTGTCAGCTATGAGTTCTTTAGGAGAGCATGTGGTGCCTATGGTGATTTCCTCTATGATTCCAGGTTTGATGGAAATATCGATTTTGACGGTGGGGGAAATGTTGGCCATGTTTCCTTCTTCAAAAGCGTCTAGGGCAGGGATAGGGTTATTGAACCAATCTATATGCCCTTATGGGAGAAATTATTTGGTTTCGATTGTGTATATGGAGTTTTGTTTAGGAGGCACAAAGGCTTCTTGTGAAAGAAAAAGTTCTCTGTGATGGAGTGGATCCCATGGGTAATCATGCATAGTTAATTCCTCGAGGATGTCTTTGTCATAGTGGAACTTTTGAGAATACAAGGGATCCAAAACAGTAACATTGGTAATTTTCACTGTGTGGTTGTTTGTTGGTGGTGAAGAGGTAGGGGGGGTGACACAAGGGGGTTGCGATGGTTTGCTCGATATAAACCAAATATCAAGATATTGTGGGTTAAAAATGGTAGTCGGGCGTAAAATTTTCATGGGGAAATGAACTGGAGAATTGGGGGGATTTGGGGGAAAATCCTCATATAAACTATCCGGGAACCATGGGAGAGTAGGGAGTGCCTCAGGCTCAAGAGAGAATATATGAATAACATCAGGTGATGGAGTAGGGTTAATCACTGGTTATGCTAGCAATGGGGGGCGGTGTAGGATTTTGAATAAGGGCCATTTGGTGATGCCTGTATTCAATGATCATAGGACATTGATATGTGAAATGATCAAGTGATTCATATAGAGAGAAAGGACATCACATACATTCATTGATTGAGGTCATGACATAGTGGATGTTAGTGACATGTGGTTGAGATGATGCAGATGGAAAGGGTTCTTGTTGAAAGATCTAGCGGACTGTCATTAGCGTCTATTGAAATTGAGGTAACCTTGGGCAATGGTGAGTGTAATGGCCATACTCTGACCAGATGGTACATGCGAATTTGGTTCGTATCGCTTTGTTACCTATATTAGGGGATGAAGCGTTAGTACTGGAGGGAGTGACGAGTGGTGTCATTGCCCAAGGGAGTTGAATTAAATTGTGTAGCTTAGGAAGAGACGAGCATTTATTGGTGGGGTGTACATCTTCCTCGCATAGTGTGCAAAGAGGTTCAACTCATGGTGGAAGTGGAGAGGTGGGCTCTTTCTTATTCCTTCTACCCCCAACTGTAGCAGTGGTGATAGCAAGTGGGGGTGAGGGTGGTGTGGTTGGAGTAAGTATTGGAATCTGCATTGGGATTCCTTCTAGTTGGGGAGGGATGGATGGTTGAGGGACCATCATAGGTGGATGTAGATACCATACTGGGATTTTCAGCACTATACTAGGAAGGGTAAGCATCGCAGCTACCTGGAAAGCTTTTATGCCTGATGGAGGGTAAAAGAAGGGGATTTGAGTAATGGCTTGGGGGACTGTTTCCCAAACTAGGATATGGCCCTAGGGAGGGGGGGTGAAATCGTGAATAGGTGGAGCTGAAGAGTTCTCAGGAGATTCCCGAGGGAGGAGTTTTGCGACTAGTGCGACGTCAGATATAAAATAAGCCTCATTGGGGGGAAGGGTATCTCCAGTTTCAGTTCCATTAGATGAGACAACACATACCTGTGATGAAGGATGGATGAGCAGTGGTGCTCCATGGTATGTCCCTAGCAAGGATGGGTCTTTAAAAATTATGGGACCCATCTCGATGAGTGGGTAGGCATCGAGATTAGTATGGACAAAAGGTAATATGTTATCAATGTTGGAGGAAGGGTTGGGCTCATAATGTGACACTTGGTCGATGGTGATGACTTCTCGTTGTGGGGGAACATCATTGGGTGAAACATAGAAGAGGCCATAGCCTTCATAGAATACATGTAGCTACGTCCGAACAAGATGTTGTAATCAAACGAAGCATCGATAACCTCGATGTCAATAAGGATAGTCTTTCCCCCGAGTTCAATGGGGACGTTTTGAAAGATCCCTTTAGGAGAGGATGGGCATCCATCATAAGCTCTGAGAGTGATGGAGGATGGTATAATCTCAGGGGAGCCAAGTTTCAGCCAGACAGTTTTGGACATGGCGCATGTGGAGGCACCTTCGTCAATGATGAAGCGATGAACTGTGATGTTTTGGATTTTAACTAGTATCTGGAAAGCTACCAGAGTGGGGAGACGGGGTTCCCCACTATCAAGATCAAAGGTGATGAGTCATGTGTCAGTAGGTTCAACTGCCCCCAGGGCGGAAAGTAATGACTTATGTTCAGTAGGACAGGTTTGAAGGACTTCTAAAATTGACATCGCATCTGGAGATTATGCCAAGTCATCGACCAGGCTATAATTGTGGGCCGCCCTAGCCTAAGTGTTGTTGACATTTCGTCGCAATGGGATGTGAGGAATACAAAGGGGTATCTCAGTATCAGGGCATGGAATCATCAAAGGTGGTCCATTTGTGAATGGGGTTGCTTCTGAGGTAGTGGGATTAGGGTCAAGGGGTGTGTTGTATTGACGACTACGCATTTGTATAGTAACTTCTTCTCACTAGTTAGGAGGATAGTGCGATCTACAGAAGTGCCTGGGTTTGGATACTGTCCTATCTGTGGTGGGGCAGGGTGCATCTCCTGTTGGGTGTTCATTACCCATTGGTGTGGAATGGGGTTTTGTAGCATGGATGGGGGTGGTTGTTGCACATATTGTTGTGGGGCCTGCTGAGGGGTTGGCGGTGCTAGGGGACATCGTCCATTTCAGGATTCTTCCATCCATTTAAAGTTAGTGATTTGAGGGAAATGGTGAGTATAATGGCCATACTCTCCGAAAAGGGCACAAGGGAAGTTGGTTTGAAGATTGTTGTTATTCTTCCCTTGGTGTTTTTTATTATTTCCCCCTTGGGGGTTCTGGTTCCCCTGATTATGGTTGCCCCCGATAGGTTGATTCTATTGGGGATGATTCCCTCCTGGTCTTGGATTATTATTGTTCTGGTTTTTTCCTTTATTTTTGGCATTATTTAAATGATGGGTCGGATTTTCCGTACTCAGTTGTTCGAAATTGTGGACTTGCTGAATGGGAGAGGGTTGAACAAAGTTAAGCCCAACGTGTGGTTGTCCTTGTGCAGAAGCAATGGGTTGGGGAGGACCAGGAAATGGTAAGTACAAATTATGTTGTGGCAATGATCTGTAAGGTAGATAGGAAGGTGTGGCACTTTCACTAGTGCTTAGGGTGTAAGCATAGGTAGAGGTTTTTCCAGAACTAGGTTGAACAACCGGGCGCATCATGGGTGTTGAAGGGGACCCACTTATGGGTGGAGGGAGGGAAACATGGTATGGTTGTTGATAAAGGGGGGAGGGTAGTAAGGTTTTCCTCCATATACCAGTGAATATGGAGGTGTACCATACATATTTGGTTGTGGAGGGTATGGATTGTGGTGTGTTGTGGTACCAATCAATCCATCCACAGAGTGAGACATCCCAGTCTTGTCCTGGCCAAATGGCATGGGTCTCGGGGCATTAGGTAGTATCGTATATATGTATCCTGACTATGAATAAATGAGTTCAAACTATTGATCTTTGCTGATGGCTTCTTCTTCAGACTGGGGGAAGGTGGCAGCCACATCCTTGGTGAGAAGGGAAATAATTCATTTGAGAAACCAATTGAGGTATTGTTACTTGGTGGCTTCATCTTTGCATAAACTACATCGTCGACACCATTCGTGAATGTGGTCAGCGATGTGTGTGGAAGAGGTTTGTTGAAAATTTGAGAGTAATTCGAGACCATTGTCATGACGGATTGGTAGTTGAAAGAAGGTCAAAAATGCATTGGCCAAAGATTCAAAGGTCACATGGGACCCAGAGTTTTCTTCTACATACCACTTGGCTGATGGGCCAGTGAGTGTGCGTTGAAATAACCTCAATCGGATGGAGTCATCCATGATGTTGTTTGAAGAGAACCATAAGTGGAAGGTCATGATATGGTTGTCTAGGTCATCTCCCACTTTTCCTTTAAACTTGGGGATGTCTAAAGGGTGTTTGGTAGGCATTGTAGTCCATGTGGGGTCATGCAATATAGGATCATTGGTGAGCTTAGTTAGATCTGGTATGTTGAGGGAAGCCAAGTATGGAATCTGAGGTGCTGGTGGAGGGTTAGTTCCAGCCATGGTGTCAGTGTTTTGTGTACCTGAACTGCGAGGGGGACTAGGTGGGGTTGTACTTCCCCCTGCTTCTATGTAAAGGAGAGCGAGTGGATGGTTGGCCTTGGGAAGTGGACCCAAGTAAAGTGGGACCAAGCAAAGTTGATCCCAAGACAATAACACTCACAAGGGTGTGAGAAGGTGGAGCCGATGAGTTGGCAAGACTAGGAACTCCCCCTAGAATAGGAGGAAGATTTAGAAATCGTCTGGAATGACGGGGATTATGTGGGTCCCCTATGATGTTTGACTAGCAAAGTGGATGTGTGAAAATGGTGATGAGAGAAATAAATGAAAAAGAGTCTTTTCTATAATTTTTGGACCTTCACAATATATTTCATAATCGTATGTAATCACAAGGGAATCATACAAAAAGCAATTGATAAAGAAGCATATATGTGGATAGGTGGATTTTGTCTACGTGGGAGAACAAAGAAAACAAATGCTTGTGTCCTAAAAGACGTAACATCCTTCCTCTCAAATAGCACTAGACCTTCAAATAGCACTCGACAGTGGGGTTTAAAGCCACCAGAAGAGGAACTAGTGAAGGATGAAGTAATCAGTTATAATGAGGGGTAGAGGGTGAATATCCCAAAAGAGCTGGCGATATTTCCCAATAGCCACACAAAATCTGATCAATGTGCAACTGTAGCCCACAATTGCCACCTGGGTAGATGTCCTAAAATTTGGTCACTAGGTACCTCGGTCAAAGTGAAACATTTAGATTTTCAGCCTCATAAATGGGTCACGGGTTGGATCCCATCCAAGAGGTGGGTGTGTAACACCCTGTTTCCCCCAGTCTGTAAATATAACTTTATTGCCAGGAACCATGGAAAAACTCAAAGTGTGAATGTTTAATTTTGGTGGACCTTTGTATAAAGGTCGATGAATGTAAATCCTGTTATTTTAATAGATAATGGAAACATGTTGCATTACTGTTGAAAAGGGTATGCACTAAGCAATACCACAATTTCTAATGAAAAGGTGGTGGAGGGGACCCAGAATGGTTGCGATAACCTCCACCGAACTAGTACCTTGCTGGAGTTAATGTTGCTCAGATCAGAACAACCCTCTGACCACGAATGAATTCTCGTCAGGTTGGTAGGTGGGAAGGGCTTCCTCAAGAGATAATGAGGGATGGGGCAGACTTCCCATTGATATGGCTTCTGGACCAGACCACAGACAGGGGGATTCGAGCCACACACAACCTTGTCGAGGGAGGCAAGAAGGGAAGCGTGGTGGACAGAGGGAGTAGCCTGTGAGGAATGCAAATATGAAAGTAGAAACTCTCAGGTCTGAGGAAGTATTGAGAGTGAAAAAGTGAGTTCTGATCCCAGAGAATAGAGACAGAACCAAGAGAAGGAGAGTAACCTTTGTCCTCATCTATTCCTGTATTGGGAGAAGGAGAGTAACCTTCGTCCCCAACTTCCGTTGAGTTGGAATTAAGAGATGGAGTCTCAGAGAATCATGGCCTAAGATAGTGGGTGGCTTATGATAAATCCATTGGGAATGACTAAGCCTATGGCTGGGTGGAAACGAGCACCCCTCTCAGTAGTCACATCATGCCTAGTGGTTCTGATAAGTGTTTTATGCCTTGTATTTTGAATTGAATATCATGGATACATGCTCATGTTTATACACCCATACATGGTTTTTGTATGCTATGATTTCCTCATAATTTAGATTGGAAATAATGAATGCATGTGTATACTTATATCCCACAATTGGTTTCTATATAAATGAGTAAGTCTGGAGCATGAGTCTGTTCCATTGAGAATCGTCCCACCTGCCTGATTCTCTTGGTGTTCTTGTTTAATCCCTCGAAGGCACCTTCCCTAGGGAATTGCATAATGTCTCAAA
This sequence comes from Picea mariana, assembly GCA_032191745.1. NCBI lineage: Eukaryota > Viridiplantae > Streptophyta > Pinopsida > Pinales > Pinaceae > Picea > Picea mariana. Next base: position 8,634 of record JASDQU010586993.1, on the reverse strand, counting down.
GTCAGAGTAAGCTCCTTGGTATGGCTACCACTACGATAAACCCATGAGATTACCCTACCCAGTGTCATAGCTCAAAATTTGGTGAGTTAGGAAGGCACTTCATTCATTTCAGTAGCCTAGGGACTTTGAGAAGTACCCAATCCCTTATCCAGAAACCCGACTAAGACTAGGGATAAATTACCCAAGAACCATCTGAAGGATTTATGTGATCCAGTTCCAGAATCTCTATGCAAGAAGGATTTATCTCTCGAAGGTTTCGAAGTCGTGTGAATATGAAGCTCTGAGAAATTGAATTTTGTTACCTAAGTTCAGAAAGGATAGTGAGCCCAATTATCGAAAGGGAATATTATTTCATTTGGTAGATGAACGGATGAGATCCTTTCAGAAGTATCCCAGGTCTGTCAGGACCAATGGATCTATAGGAGGAGCGCAGGAATTAACACCTCGACCCCTTCAATCTTCACAAGAAGTGATGGAATCAAGACCGTAGATCCTAGGATCCATCGGGAGCTACCTTGACCATCGATATTAACCCTTGTGTAGGTGGGAGAGTGGACTCTTCAAAGTCCTGAAAGCCCCGAAGTAATCGGAATCATCCATCGGAAGGGACACATGGAGGGTGATCAACATTTCACTGACTCGCACATCAAACGAGTCAACGGGCAGAGTTTTAAGGACTCACGAAACATGAGATCATTCTGGACCATTGTATCCAGAAGGACACATCGTGAAGATCCATACATTTCGTGAAAACGGGTATCGGGAGATTAGAGGTGGAGATGAGGAAAAACTCGCGAAGTAAGATCTCACGAAATCATCCGGACCATCCATCGAGAAAGGATGCATAGTGGGACATCATCATTTCACTGACTCATGACTCAAGGAAGTCAAAGGACGATGTTACTAGAACTCCTGAATCGTGAAACCGTGATTCGATCACAGTCGTTGGATCACGGGGATTGAAGTTCGTTGACCTGGCACTTGAAATTTTGGTATTTTGGGAGTCAGGGAATGGAGGCAGTCAGCCTTTCCAACTTCGCAAGTGGTGAAATCCTGACTTAATCTAAGTCGTTGGATAGAGAGAGACCTATGAACCGTTGATTTATCTTGGTCACGGTTTCAAAGATTTGGTCATTGGGAAAATGGAAGTGAAGACTTTCCCAAAGTCACGAAGGCAAATCGCCGACTTAATCTAGGTCAATGGTTAGTAGAGGGTTTGGAGCCGTCAGATCTTCAAGAGTCGAAAATTTGGAAGGGAAGGTAGAACTGTTCGTGATTCTCCAAATCACGAAGTCCCAAAAAATATGGGAGTAGGGACCCAGTCCTAGAGGAAGGTCATACCGTGATCATAGGTGGGAGGGCTAGTGCTTGCTAGGCCCCTAATCGAGTTTTAGAACTTGGGAGTTGGAGGAGATAGGGTGCCTTGCATTGGAAGTTCTGAAGTCCTGAAACGTGACATGTCATTTAAACTAAGCCTATGGTCGCAGGTAGTGGTCACATGGAGGAGGATAATGGAAGAGCTAGCCTGCATTAGGTCCCTATAGGAATTCGAGGATTCTATCCCTCGAGAAAAGGAGAAAATTTTATTATTCGAGATCATGGGTGTGTTACAAAATGGTATCAGAGCATGGTTACAACGCTTGGCCTACTTGGGCTCATGGACGAGTCACTTAAATAAATCTACTTGGAGTACTTTCAAAAGAGTGACACCCTACCTTACCTCTTTCTTAAGAGGTCTAATTTAAAAATGTTATTAAGGAAAGGAATGAAACCTTCTACTATGTGTGTACATTAAGAAGTTTTAAACCGTGTATTTTTCATGAACTAATAGACTGTTAGATAACTATTAAGTGTTTTTGGCAACACTTGAACAGTCAGTGAATCATAGGAAGACCCCAATAGTAAAGGATGATAATGTGTCATGAAGTGGGGGATGGTTCCCACAATAGAGACGAGGAATTTGATGAAAGGAGGGCGGTGGAAACCCCTCCAGATATGGATAAAAATGTAAGAAGCCTCAGGGTTGAGCTACAGATTTTAAAGGCTAACAATGAGAGATTGATAAAGGAGGAAGAGAAACAAACAGAAATTAACGCAGTCCCAGTACAAAACTTATCCGACATACAGAGGCAAATGCAGCACAAACCCGCAACCAATCATGCAGACCGACGACACAAGAAGAGAGGTCAGAGTCCACATGAGACTCAAAAACATGAATCCATAAGTGACCCCACTGGGAGAAGTACCTTGAATAAGGTCCAACCTAGAGGCAGAAGATACTCATCGGGAGAGTCCTCTAGAAAGGAAGCAAATAAATCTGAAGGGTCTTCTAGTAGCAGGGCCAACTCGCATTCCCAGAAGAAGGGAAAGAAATGGAAACGTTCCAAAACCCATGGTCCTAAAGATTTCAAGAAATCCAAACCACCCTCTTTCAACGGAGAGATAAATAAGGGAGAAGAGGTGGAATCTTGGCTTCTTGGTTTAAATAAGTATTCCAGAGTCCATGACTACTCCAAAAACTTGAAGGCCCGAATAACCATCTTCAACCTGAATGGAAAGGCTTCCATATGGTGGGAAGACCTTAGGACTATGAAAGGAGTCCATGAGAAGGATTTGTCATGGAAATAGTTTGAGAAATACTTCATAAGGAAGTATCTATCAGAAAAATACATGGATGGGAAAACTAAAGATTTCTATGAACTTCGGCTGGGACAACTCATCATAAAGGAATTTGACAATAAATTCCTTGAACTACTGAGGTATGTACCCTACACAAAAGATGAAAAATAAAAAATGAAATGGTTCATTAGTGGGTTACCGTAGACCTATCGAGACAGGATTGAGTTCGATGAACCAAGGACCTTAGAAGAGGCTATCTGGAAGGCAAGGTATTGTTATGAATAGTTTGGGATCAAGACAAGACCTCACGAAGACTGGAAGAAAAAGAATAGTTAGGGATTCCAGAAGAAAAGGTTTAACTCCTAAAGATTTAAGAACTATGAAAAATATTCTAGGGGGAGACTTCCAGCTAGAAGTGTATATAAACAAAAGTTCCCCTCTCAAAGTGGAAATAAACCTTTTCAAACAGTCCCAACAAATACCGATAACCTAAAGAAGCAACCCTTAAAATGTTGGGGTTTTGGAGAAAATCATAGATTAAGGGACTTCCCACACAGACAACAAAATAGTAAGGGGGTCTACAATATCCAAGAATCTACCACCATCAATGATGTGGCTAGGAGCATGCCACGAATCTATGCATCCCTGGACAATAATCAGTCCAACTACCAAGCTTCAGTAGTGGAGTTGGAAGGTATGATCGCCAACCATCAAACTTCTATTTTAATTGACCCAAGTTCTAATTTGAGTTATATAGTCCCTCAGACTGTCTATAAGTGTAAATTGTATCCAACTACACATGTTAAACCATGGTTGGTACAACTAGACACTGGGACCAAAAGAAAGGTGGCAGAGGCTATACTAGCCTGCCAATTCATCATGGGTGGATTTCCCACCCAAGCGACCCTTAACATACTTCCCTTGGTATCTTATGACTTGTTGATTGGTATGGACTGGTTGGCTGCTCATAAAGCTAAAATGGTCTATTACCATAAAAATTTAGAATGTGTAAATGAATATGGGAGAAATATGACCCTCCAAGGGATTCAGAAGCCTGTCTCAGTGAGACAAATATCGGCCCTTCAAATGAATAAGGATTGTAGAAAAGGGTGTTCCTTATATGCAATACAGATGTTGGACTATGTTGAAGATGACAAACCAAACCTAGAGGACCACCCCATATTAAGAGAATACAAGGACTTATTCCCAGAAGAAGTACCAGGTCTACCTCCGATAAGGGATATTGACTTCTTAATAGAACTTACACCGGGAGCGGTACCAACATCTAGAATGCCATACATAATGAGCACGCTAGAGCTCATTGAGCTCAAGCTACAACTAAAGGAGATGATGGGAAAAGGCTACATCCGACCCAGTGTATCTTTGTGGGAAGCACCCGTCCTGTTTGTGAAAAAGAAAGATGGCACACTCCGACTGTGCATAGATTACAAACAACTCAATAAGGAAGCCATAAAGAACAAGTACCCCTTACCAAGAATTGATGACCTGTTCGACCAATTGGGAGGTGCATCCATATTCTCAAAGATCGACCTGAGATCTGGCTACCATCAAGTCCGAATTAAGGATGAAGACATCCACAAAACAACCTTCAGAACGAGGTATGGTCACTACAAATTTGTGGTGGTGCCATTTGGGTTAACCAATGCCCCCGCCACTTTTATGTGCTTGATGAATAATGTACTCAACAAATTTATAGACAAATTTGTATTGGTCTTCATTGATGATATCCTAATCTACTCCAAGAATAGGGAGGAGCATGAAGAACATCTTAGACTCGTACTTCAAGTACTAAGGGATCATCAAATCTACGCTAAGTTTAGCAAGTGTGATTTCTTTCAGAAGCAAGTCCACTACTTAGGCCATGTCATATCTAAGGAAGGGTTGGCAGTAGACCCTGACAAGATAAAATCCATTATGGAATGGCCTACCCTGAAATATGTATCTGATATTAGGTCCTTTATGGGCTTAGCAGGATACTATAGAAGATTCATAAAAGGGTTTTCGAAGATTGGTTGTCTAATCACTGCCCTTCAGAAAAATGGGATTAAATTCATTTGGTAGTCTAAATGCGAAGAAAGATTTCAGGAACTAAAATACCTCCTGACCCATGCACCTGTGCTAAAGATTGCGGACCCGGATGATGATTTCCTTGTGTGTACAGATGCCTGCAAGGAAGCACTCGAAGGATTTCTTATGCAAGAAGGACGTGTAATATGATATACGTTCCGAAAATTAAATGAGAATAATATCAATTATGTGACCCATGACCTAGAGTTGGCTTCCATAGTACATGCTTTAAAAATGTGGAGACACTACCTCCTGGGTAGAAGATTTTTGCTTATGACAGATCATTGTGGATTGAGACACATACTTGATCAACCAAAACTCAATGCCAAGAAAGTGAGGTGGATGGCTCTCCTAAGTGAATTTGATTTTGAAATCAAACATATAAAAGGAAACAAAAATAGGGTGGTCGATGCCCTTAGCAAAAGTATAAAAACAAGTCGTCTAGCAGCAGTAAGCACCTGCAAAACGGATGTCAGGGAGAGAATCAGAAATGCACAAGAGACATATGCATTCTTTAAGACCGTGACTTCATATCTAAGTCAAGAGCCTACAGGGATAAAGTATGAAGGCTACCAAATGCTCGAGGAAAGGCTGCTAACTTACAGAAACAGACTGTATATTCCAAACTGTGACAACTTGAAGAGGTTCATAATGGATGAACTCCATAAGAGACCATACACTGGTCACCTAGGATATCAGAAGATGATCACGACCACTAGGAAACAATTCTATTGTCCTGGGTTAAATAAAGACATAGCTAACTATTTATCTAAGTGCCTAGAATGCCAACAGGTTAAGGTAGAGCACCGACATCCAGCAGGATTGTTACAATCCCTACCGATTCTAGAATGGAAATGGGAAACCATCTCCATGGATTTCATCACCGGATTACCAAAGTCAACCAAGCCAAATGATGTCATCATGGTCGTGGTAAAAAAATTGAGTAAGTCTGCCCATTTCACCCCTGTTAAGTCAACTTGCAAGGCAATAGATATTGCCAACATCTTCATGAAGGATATATTCAGACTGCATGGCATGCCCAAGGAAATTGTATCTGACAGAGATACCAAATTCACTTCAAACTTTTGGAAATCCCTAATGGCCGGTTTTGAGACTAAATTGTTGTTCAATACAGCCTATCACCCTCAAATTGATGGACAAACATAAAGAGTAAACCAAATAGTAGAGGACATGCTAAGAATGAACATAATGCATCAGCCTAAGAAGTGGGAAGACTACCTGCCATTGGTAGAGTTTGTCTACAACAACAGTTATCAGGAATCCTTAAATATGAGCCCCTTTGAAGCCCTCTATGGTAGACAGTGCAAGATCCCAATCAGCTAGAATAATCCAGTGGAAAAAATTACAATCGGACCTAATATGCTGAAATAAATGGAATGACAAGTAGTGCAGATAAGGCAAAATCTGAAAATTGCTCAGGACCGACAGAAAAGTTATGTCGACAGAAAGAGAACTCCCCGAGAGTTCAAAGTCGGAGACCATGTTTATCTTAGAGTCAGACCCTGGAATAGTTCCCTAAGTATGGAAGCCTCTGCCAAGTTTTCACCTCGGTATTGTGGACCCTTTGAAGTCCTAAATAGAGTGGGACCTATAGCCTATAGGCTAGCACTTCCTCCCACTGTAAAGGCACATAATGTTTTTCATGTTTCATTGTTGAAGAAATATGTACATGATGCTAATCATATAATTGACTGGTCTATGATCCAAGTGGAACTGGAGGGATAAATCTTGCCAGAACCCCAATGCATATTAGACATGAAGGAAACATCACTCAGGAATCGAACCATTGCATAGGTCGTGCAATGGAAACACTTTGGCCCAGATGAGGCTACGTGGGAAATGGAAGATTCCATGAGGCAAGCATTTCTAATTTTGTTTAATCCTGTACATACATATCATATTGGTGGATAGAACATCGAGGATGATGATTCCTTTAAGGGGGAGGGAATTGTAACACCCTGTTCCCCCAGTCTGTAAATATAACTTTATTTCCAGGAACCATGGCAAAACTCAAAGTGTGAATGT
>JASDQU010586992.1:50685-71357 GCA_032191745.1 Picea mariana | reverse complement strand
ACACTCCACTCACCCCCCTCCTATGTCACACTCCACTCACCCCTTCAAACTCCTACCCACAACTACCTCCATGCACTTTCATACACCCCGTACATCCCATCACACTTACCATTTAAATCAACACACCATAATTTTTCCGGACCCCCCCTCACCATCCGAAATTTAACGAGAGGGGGGGGGGGTCTGGAATCGTAAATAATACTTGTGCACATCTTAATGGCCCAGGGATGGGCACCTAAATCAATGGTCCAGATTAGATTCCCGACCCCCCCGTCCATTCTAAATTTAATGGAGGGGGGGGGGGTTCGGAATACCGCTTTTCACCAAACAAACCACTTTTCCATTATTTTGCCAATTTTTGCCTGTTTTACCATGTCTTCGTCCTAGGCCAATTCTGTGCAAAGAAGATGGATTTTAAAAATACGAGAGATCTTTTGCTCAGAACGGTCCGAGGAACAAAAACCTCTCTCATTTTCTTCAACGACGCTACGATCAGGGAGAATCGAAGACATCTTCGAGGCCCATTTTTCAAGATTCTCAATTTTCCGTTACAATCCCGATCTTGCAGGAGCTGTTACGGCCAGTTGGGGACGAATTTGGAGAAACCGAAGGAGGTTTTTGTCCAACACATGCTCATCTACAATAAACTCTTTCATTTTTCTCCCATGTGTCATCGTTCAAGATAAAAACATGTCTGTTTGGACCCCTTTTTTGCAGAAAACTGGTCCGTCTTTCATGGCAGAAAACTCCAAATTTTGTGGGAGTGGTGGCTATTTTTGGCCGAGGCGGTTAAAAAGACTTCCGAAACTTATTGGGATGATCTATCCTATTTATTCAGATGATTTTAATGTAAAAGGGCTCGACCTGTGAGGTTCCTGGCTGCACTGTGGGCTGTGTTTAGCAAATAACTTTTTCTGTAACTTCATATGATCTATCAGAAATGAGCATGTTGTTGACAGGATTCCTGTGTGGAGATGTTGGTGGTGTTTCTTKTCCTTGTTAAGTTTTTCCTATGATCATTTCGTTTGTTTTTCAATTTCTTATTATCAGAAGGAAAGTAATAGAAGCAAAATTTATCAGCAAATACTCTGCCTCTGAGCTTGTGATAATCTTTATGTTTATCCTCTAAAAAGMTAGTTTAGGAATTATTAGCTGCTCCTTTGCCTGGATTTTTCCTCCCCTATTTCTTCCTCAAATCGACATCATCAAGATTTATTTTCGATCCAATATTTCTGCTACCTTTCCCTGTGTAAAAGTTTGGTCCAGATCTGAGATGTGAATCACATTTTTAAGCACAGACCCCATTTGCCCAATGGCCCTCCTTGCTGTTCCAAAAAAAATATTTAAAAACCCCAATCCACACTTGCATAACTAGCCTAATACCTATTAAAAAAAAGCTATATCAGACAGAGAGATCCCTCTCTGAGTCTCAGAGGGCTAGATCCCAGACTCGAAGTGGTTTTGATGTTGCCTCTGTGACTGCCTTACAGCCTTGGTCAAATTACAGAGTGATAACATGTTGAAGATGAAAATATTCTACTACCACAAGACTTAAAATAGTCCTAATTGAATTCACATTAATAACATGAGAAAATATTTCATCAAAATCTATACCTTTCTTTTGTGAAAACCCTTTTACAACAAGTCTATTCTTGTACCACTTTTTGCCTCCATATTCTTCCTTCAACTTGTAAACCCATTTATTCTGCAATGCTCTCTTTCCTGTAGGAAACTGAGCCAAGTACCACGTCTGATTATTTACCAAGGAATCCATTTCCTCTTTCATTCCTTGCTCCCACTTCATTTTAGTGTCTACCTACATTGCCTCTTGATAACATTATGGTTCACCAGAATCAATCAACAATAAATAATACAATGAAGGAGATTATCATTAATGGGGTCTACTTAACCTGGTAGATCTTCTAACAACAATTGAAAGAGTTTGAGGTACATGTTTCTCCTATTGTTGTACATTTTTATTTTCTAGTACCTTTGAAATTTATTTTTCAGTGATCTCATCAAGAACTATGTATTTTGGTTTTTCTTTTTCTTGTTTCTTTCCCTACAACCGATCTTTGTACATGCCCTTCTCATTGAATATGACATATATACTCCTAATGATTTTTTGATTTTCATAATCCCATAAGAGATAACCAAAATCATTAACACCATACCCAATAAAGGTACACTTCTTGGATTTTGCTTCAAGCTTTTTTCTATTTTCTTTATCAATATGGACAAATTCTTCACAACCGAAAGTCTTCAGAAATGAATAGTTTACCTTTTTACCTGTCCATGCCTGCTCTAGAATGCCACCATCCAAAGAACTTGAAGGTCCTTTGTTTATCAAATAAATAGCAGTATCTACAATATCTACCCAAAACTGTAAGGGAAACCCTGCATGCAAGCTCATACTCCTTGCATGCTCCATGATTGTCTTATTAATCCTTTCTGACACACCATTTTCTTGTGGTGTTCCTAGGAATTTCTTCTCTCTATTAATCCCATGGTATGAACAATAATCATCAAATGCCTTACTACAATATTCACCTCCATTGTCTGATCTGAGACACTTCAACCTTTTTCCTGTCTCATTCTCAACCAAAGATTTCCATTTCTTAAAAGTATTAAAAACATCAGATTTTTGTCGAATGCAATAAACCCAAGTTTTTCTAGTTGCATCATCAATAAAAGAAACATAATAACAAGAGCCACCAAGAGATGATACATGAGTTGGTCCCCATACATATGTATGCACAATATCTAACCTTTCACTCTTCTTTTCTTTTCTGACTTTGAGAAATCCAACTCTCTTCTATTTTCCATAAACACAGTGCTCACAAAAATCCAAATCAATTTGTTTAATATCTAGCAACAAAATTATTTTGTGAAGTATTTGCATCCCCTTATCACTCATGTGTCCAATCCTATGATGTCATAGTACTATATCCACACCTATAGAAGCTAAAGAGATAGAAGAGTCTGTATTACCGGTACATAAATGCAATGTACCTACCTTCTCTCCTTTTTCTATCACCAATGATCCTTTGGTGACATTCCACACCTTATCTATAAATATAGATACACAACCTTTACTTTCCAACTTCCCCGTTTAATTATATTTTTCCTTAGATTTGGAACATGTCTTACCTCTTTCAACAACCATTGGTTTCCATTATTTTTCTTTATTTTTACCTTTCCCATTCCAACAATTTTTCATGGTGCATCATCACCCAATTGAACCTGTCTAAAATCACCTTGAACATAATATAGAATTTATTTCCTATGAGGCATGGCATGAAATGAAGCCCTTGAATCAAATACCAAAGACTCAAAAATATTATCTACAGAAAGAATCAAAGCATCTAGTAACACATCACCTGTTGCATTTGCTTCCTGATTTTCTCCCGTTGTCCATCTCTTTTTTTCTTTGGAGATTTGTAGTCTTTCTTCATATGTCCTTCTTTCCACAATTCCAACACTTTATTTTTCCTAGTATATATTTGGATCTTCCCTTCCTAGAATTCCCGCGGTTCCCTAAGCCCTTACTTCTATCCTTTTGAATTCTCCTATTCTCCATGTTTAACGCATTACCTGATGTCTCAACTATGCTTTTCCATCGCATTTCCTCGCTAAGGATAACACCAACAACATCATAAATTTTGAAAGTGTTTGAACCATATATAGAGTTACTTACAACCATGACCAAGTCCTTCCAATTTTATGGCAATGAGCATAGGATTAGAATATCCCTGACCTCATCATCAAAGTCCACTTTTACAGAACTTAGCTGATTAGTAACCATATTAAATTCATTTAAATGATCTGCAATAGACCCACCTTCTGACATCTTCATATTAAATAATTGCTTCACTAGAAATACCTTAATGGACACTGATGGTTTTTCATACAGTTTATCCAATGCATCCATCAATTCCTTCATTGTATTTTCTTTTGAAATATTGAAATCCATCGACGCTTCCAGGCTCAGCCATATCATTCCTAGTGCCTTTCTATCAAGAACCTCCCATTCTTCGTCCTTCATGGTCGTTGTCTTCTTTTCTATTCCGCCCAATCGTAGGAATAGATCCTTTTGATATAAATAATATTCCATATGCATCTTCCATAACTGGTAGTTTTGGCCATTAAATTTATCGACCCTAAACTTTCCATCTTCCACTATTTCTCCCACTCGAACTAGGAACCCTCTTTTCCTGTGAGTTACCTTTTGCTCTGATACCAATTGTTAGAAAAACATGATCGTGGAGCAATAACATAAAATAAATACAGAAATAAAAATGCATAAGATACATAATACAATAGAGACACATATATACATGGTTCACCTAGTGTGGGATACATCCACCAAATAAATTTCTAGGTCCTTCCTTTTTATTATCCAGCAAAATGAAGGGATACAACCTACAACACACCCATTGTAACTTCTTCTTCTTTCTCTCACATTATCCTCTCTTAGAATACAATATTCATGATAATAAATAACCGTAATACAATTCCCTCATAAGAAAGGGTTGACTTCTAGGAAAAAAATCCCTAAAATAATTTCTATCGTCAGATCTGTGACCTTATAATCAACAATCCAGATTGACTATGAAATTACAATATTTTACAAGGAAATTTTTCCCAAATTTTTTCTTTGGGGGAACTTCTCCCGAATCCCCCACTAGGGGGGGCTACAAAAATTTTCATTTCCCCCCCCTTTGGACCCCCTAGCGACAATTTTTTGGGGGAAAGCCCCTCCACATCCCCTGTTAGGGAATGGGGTCCAAGAATGACTAAAGCAAACATTTGAATCAGGAAGATAATCAGGCTCCACAACCAACAATGGACCGCACACCAGATCATGATGATATCTTTTGGAGGCCTCAGAAACACCTTGGAGGATCTATCCTAGTCCTTACTATCCCAACGTGTTTCTTCTTGAAGAAAAAATGTCACACTTGGAGGGCTTGATGTCACCCTAGGGATAGGTTTTGGTGGTGAATATGGACACTTGGAATTTTTGGAGGAAGAAGACCCTTTGCATGACATAGATGAACCTAGTGCATGAAGGAGGATCCTTTGGAGGCCCAACATTTTCATCCTCAATATCAATGAGTTGTTAAAAATCCCAAAACGTCATCCTAAAGAGGGATGACATCACTTTAGGGTTTCTTTATGTTCATTTTTTAAAATTGAATTTGAATTAAAGTTGTAAAGGGGAAAAAGGGCTTATAGACCTAGAGGAGTTGCAAAACTAGCCTTAAACTCAAGACTCCATAACCCATTGGCAAGGCACTAATAATTTTTTTAATTGAAGAAATAAATTACTTGCATTGAAATGCGTGATTTTACAAGATATTGAATTTGTTTGAAGTGGAATCAATTCTTTTCCTTAATATCTTGCTTGAGCCACTAGGGCATTTTGATTGGTCAAAGATATCTTTCTGATGTTACAAACTTATTATATAGCCATTAAGGCTGCTACAAACTCTCTTTTTCAAGATTAATTTCTCACTCTTTTACCATTGAAAATAGTTGGCAAGTTGTTATTGTTTATCTACTTGATACTATTGTTGGGAAAGTTGTTGGCTAGTTTCTTGGGGTAAAGGTTGTTTTTGTAGAAAATCTTTTCTACAACCATTTGTATGCTCTAAAAAATCCTTGAAAATATATTTTTTAGTAGCTCTAATTCACCATCAGAACTTGTGCTAAAGTACTATTGGAAAGTTATCTATTGGTTCAATGCTTAATTATTCAATAATTACTTAATAGTTTTGATGGTTATTTCAACAGTAAACAATTGATTCCATTGTTGATATATATATATATATATATATATATATATATATATATATATATATATATATATATATATAACTACTGTAATTTAGGATACCAAGATTCACTTGCTTGTCCCTTTGACATTCAAGCTTGTATCTTGGTTATTTTTCTTATCTCGGGTAGGTGTAACACTCCGGTGCAGGTATGCAAGTCTTTGGAAACCATCCTCCATTTGCAAGACTCATTTTCAAGCCATCCTCTACTTCTTATGTTGACCTATAGGGGAATTATCTCCCATTACTTCAATTTTCATCTCATTTCCACCTAGGGTCACCCGGGATTCCCCCCTTATGTTGTATTTCTCCTTCACTAAAGAAAATGGAGGGTGTATCTAAGGTGACAGTCGGCAGAATCTCCCACAGTTATTTCCATATCTTGAATTGGTTTAGTATTTTCCCAACCTATAGTTTGTGCGATAAAATTTTGGTACTGTTGTTGGGGATGATTTTGAATCCTCTTTTGCGCCCTAAGAACATCTTGGAAATATCTAATCCCAAAGCCTTTACCCATAACTCTCCTGGTGACTCCACCTGAGGGAAGTTCCCTCTCCCATTTTCTTTGATGAAATTTCTAGGTTTATCTCAAGAATCCACAACCCAAGAACCCACATTTCCCTATTTACTCTTTCCATCTTCTGAACCATGGAGGTATATGATGAATACCTATTGAAAGCATGGGATGGCATCCCAAAATTTGATGGTAATACATGTTCAATCATTACATATGTTTCCAAGTTTATTGATTTCCTTCGTTGGTATCAAATAAACCAGGAAGATGTTTTGACGTAATCATTCTTGTTATCCCTAAATGAGAAATAGAGAGATTTGATTAAGAATACTTGCATCCCAAAGGACTTAATTATCTTTATCCGATAATTTCTCAAGAGTTATGGACTGAAATATCAACAATTTGAAGATACTATTAGTGACCTTGAGGATTCTTTTCAGGAAAGGATGTTTCCTTTGGATCAGATTGAGCATGTAAGGGATATTCTCACTGAAGAACATATCTACATAGAGGAAGACTCCAAGGAAGTACATGATCTTGAAAAAGAATCACATGTCAAAGAGAAAGTCTACAATGATGAGAAGAATGAGAGTTTTCCTTTTTGGAAAAAGAAAACAAAGCATTATGCATTGAGGGTTAAGCCCCTTATGATGAAGAGGCACTAGATGAGTATGTCCATAAAAGGGGATGTCATGAAGAAAAATAATAATTATGATGAAGTTCCATGTATTGAGAATCCAGATGAGACATCAATTCCCATTCTCTCACTTGACGAAGTTAAAGTTTCTCAACCTTGCTTTCCTCCTGCACATAAAGATGAAGAAGTGATTAGTCCAAAGGATGTTGATGGTTCCACGAGGGAATTCTCATACATGGTTTATCAACACCTTGATGATTTCATACATATCGGGAGATGTAGATGGGATATTGGATTCACTTTTGATAGAGATCCCATTTACGACATTGAGAGTGGTTTTCTAGAAAAGAGGGATGCATTGTCATATTCAGAAGACTAGTATTCATGCGCATATGATTCAGATGATTTTCATACTGATGATGATATGGTCATAGATTTGTTCCATCCAATTGAGGATGACTTGTCACCATACACTCATAATGACTTTCGGTCATCCCTTGTGAGTTGTGATTCATACTCTTTTGAGGATTAAGTTTTGTTCTATGAATATTTCCAACCACCTTTGTGCTCATATTTTGATGGATACAAAGACGTAGTCATCCCAGAGAAGTCAAAGATTGATAATGTAGAGAAAAAATATTTTCATCCTAAGGCACTTTTCAAGGATATGCAAATGAAAGGGAAACAATTTTTTAGTAGCAAAAGGATTTCTTTTTCCCAATATGAGGCTATCCCTTTCTTTTGTTATTCTTTGGGAATCCATAGAGTTTTCTTTCGACCTCTCATCTCCTCTCAATAATCAGGAAGAAGTGGTGCTCTAAGTGAATATGAATATGATCCATCGTCTATATACAATAGTCCTACTCAAAAGTGGGTTGATCAAGCTTGTGGCCATCATTTCAAGTAGGATTTTTGGGATGATCAGGTTTGTGGTTTCTCTTTCCAACAAGATCTCCTCCCTCCCACCCATCTCCATGATTTTATTTTCATGATTGATTATATGATTTTTCATATCCATGATTATTGTGTTCTTAAATTGTCCTTGATATGTTTTATAATTAATCACAGGGGAAATCATTTGGGTGATATGTTKAGCAATTGGTTGCATTGGTTGTATGACTTCATCTGACACTACCCATCACTTGATCTTCAGGGCCCCAGGTAAGTAGGTAAGTCATCTYGCTTTCTTGCATTTGCATCTTTATTTCTCATGGTAGTTTAGCTACACTTCATTTTTCTCTACTTTCATTTTGATTTCATCATATCACATGTTTAGTTTAGAAGTTTTTGAAAAAATGCTAAAACTTTATTTTCTAGATTAGTTGTTATTTTTGAGTTTTGAGTTTGATGTATATGGATGAAGAGTGATAGAAACACCCTTGATTTTACGTTTGTATGTTTCAATATAGGCACATATCCACCAGGAGATGTTATGGTTCTCATGCACTCTACGGTGATTACATGTTTCCAAGTAGGATCTAGATGTTATCCCCATTTCTTATGGATAACTAAGGAGATGATGTCTCAAGGCCCTTGGGTTGTAGACATGGAGTAATGAGAGTCATATGGATGACATTTTCCGCTTGCAAAGACAAATACCCACCTCACCACCATAGGTCTTAGGTTCATCATGAGGGTATCCACCACATCAACTAGCTTCCATAAGACATTGGGTCTTAATCCCTGAGGTACAAGTTAGGAATTATGGTGAGTGTCATTTCAATATTTTAGGCATTTGAGTTTGTTCCATTTAAAAATGATTTTGATTTGTAACGCTTGCTTGTAAATTGTTCTATTTTCTCTGTTTCACCTTGGTGGTTGAAATTGTTCCCTAGTAAGTGCTCACCCTTAGGGATAGTTTTTCTACTGAGAGATACCCTTGACAGGTCATTGTTCCATTCCCTACCATGCTAACCATTTTCCACAGTTCATCCCCTCATCTCCTTATATTTTTGGATTTTCGGGTGTACTGACCCTAGAAGGGATTGCCCCTCATTTCATAGGAAGAAGGGGATGAAGGCCCAAAGGCTTGTAGCTAGAAAAAGATAAAATCAAATCATAGACCTTCTAGATGCTCACCCAAGGATCTTGAGAACAATGAAATTTCTCTCATAATAAACTAATGGGACCCGTAAAAAATAAAAAATACAAAATTCCAACCAAGGTGGAGCATGTGTAGGCAATGTTTTTCATGCTTAGGTAGAAGCCCCACACATTGTCTTCAACTTGGGGAAGCATAATGTGACCATGGTAGAGTCAAGGTGGGCATTATTTTTCATTCTTAGGTAGAATCCCCACCTTGGCTTCAACCTAGAAACATCTTAACAGAAAAAAATGCATAAATTGGCTTGGAAAAAGGTTGCATTCAAAACGAAGGTGAAACACACCCTCTACAGGGGAACCCATAAATGAGACACTACGATATCTTGTATGCCATGAAACCCATGCCCAAAAGTATTTACCCCATTCATTTCACCTTATCCACATGGCTTGGGGAGGGATCCACTTGAAAAACACTCCTAAACTTGAGGTACTATTCATCCAATAGGTCACTTTCTCAACCCTCCCATATACAAACTTGGAAAATTGCATAGCGTCTTTGAGAAATTGTTTAGTTTGATGAGGTGGTTTTTGATGCATATTCTTGAGTGGATATTTTATTGAATCAATTTACTTGTCATGATGCATTTGAATTGAGATACTTGGAGGGTGTATTCATTGTCTTTGCAAGATCTTGCTTGGTGGACAGATTTGGAAGAACATGCCTAGCTTGGGCTTCCTTGGGGATTGAATCCCATAGGTTGGATACCATGGCCCACACACCGGATGATGATGGTAGCCTTTGGAGGCAAGAAAGACACCTTGGATGATATATCCTAGCCCATTTCCAACCCAACATTTTTCTCTTGAGGCCAAAACATCACACTTGAGGAGATTGGCATCACCCTAGGGATAGGGTTTTGGTGGTGGAGTTATTGATGATGAAAACTTGGAAAATGTTGATGGGAGGAAGTATGGATTGAAGTATGAAATCCTATCACATGAGAGGGAGTCCCTAGAAGTACCAACGACTTCCATCCTCAACTCCAACAACTTTCAAAAAGTATCAAAATGTCACCTTCTAGAAGGTTGACGTCCCTTTAGGGTTTCTTATGTGCATTTTTAAAGTTTAATTTGAATTTAATAATGTGAAGGGGAAAAGTAAGGGTTTTTGACCTTTTTATTTTTGGTTACCCTAAAATTAAGTGGACAAACACTTTTAGGAGGATTTGTATCAATAAGGATCATTTCTATTCATTTTTATCATAACTCTCCCATCTTGGAGAGGATACTTGGATGGAATTTGCGCCCTCTTTGGAAAATTTTATCTATCTCTTTTTCTACTATCTCTTGTGGTGAATTTCTTTGGATATTGGATGAATAAGTAAGGCACTATATTTCTTGGAGACTATTTCTTCCTTTTGTGGTAGATTTTCTTGATTAAAAGGAGTTTATATTGTTAATGCTTGGACTAGGTAAGGAATCTCTCTTGTTATTTCTTCTTTTCTTGGTTACAAGGTTAATTTGCTAAGATTTTTGGGAGTATAAGGGAATACAACCACACTAATCCCATCATAATTGTCTTAGAATAATGTTTTTCATAAGGGAATACTAGGATAAGTAAAAGGGTTTACTCCCTCCTAGGTTTTTTGCTTTCTTTGGGGAGTAAAAGGGATTACACCTCCAAGGAAGTAGCAAAAATAGCTCTTTCATTTTAAATACTCCATAACCCAATAGTTAAAGGAAATAATATTTTGCATTGGGATACGTAGAATTATGAGATATTGAAATTGTTTGAGTTGGAATATTTTATGCATGATAAAATCTTGTCAAGGTCACTAGGGAATATTGTTTCTCCAAGGATCTATTTCTGATGTAATAGCTTAAAACTAAAACCATTAGGGCTGCAGAAAATCACTTCATACTTTCTAAATTTTCTCATGTTCTAACCGTCGAATTTAGCTAGAAAGATGCCAAGTTAATATACTACTTTTGTGTTTCTTTTGGGTGGTTTACTTGCAAGTTTTGTGATTGGAATTTTCTGTAGGGAAATTTGTTTGATACAACCATAAGGATGCATAAATATCTCTTCAATACTTACATAAAACAACCTTTAAATGTTGTTAAATTCTTGTGGTATCATACTTGAGTTTCACTAGTAATTGCTATCTTATCTCTTGCATCATTTACTTGACTTTTAGCATCTTATTTTGTTGGGCGCACACCTATTTTGAGTAAACACCCAATTTTGGTAAGGGAAGGCCTAATTTTGGAGAAGAAAAACTGATAGGAAAAAAAACATGTGTGAGGAAAAGCAACATGCAAAGAAGGAAAGCATGCAAGACGCACAAGGAGGAAAACCTAACCATGTTGGGGTTAGGGTTTTGGACAAAGAATTGTGATGGCTATAAGCCTACAAATTAGTATATATAAGAGCCTAGGAGGTCTAGGTTAAGCTTGTTGAAGAGTTAGTCAATTCGATGCTATTGAGAAGTGAGATACTGTCGATTGTAATAAGACTCTAGAAGAGTCAACTAGGCCATATTTTGAGGGTTAGATCATAGGCTGAGGATCTTGGTGTGGTCTATTCCACCTCATAGAATGTCTTGAACCTATTTATGCTTGTAAGGAAAAATATGTAATGCACACAACACCCTATTTTGAAGCATACCTAATAAAAGAGAAGAGAAGCCAAATCCTTGTGGACGTAGCCCAGGAGGGGGTGAACCATGGTAAAACCTGTGTTATATGAGATGGTTAATGCATGGTTACTTTCTATCAATGATTGATCATATCTACCTTTTGTCAATGAGTGATTTATGAATGAATTGTTAAACTACATTGTTTAGAATGCATGCATGGCCTAAAAGATGAATGAATCCTAGAAAGTATGAATGGATAATATGTAAAATGTATGAAGAAGATTGAATACACTCCCTTATCCCCACTCATTCCTAGACTGCAAGCACTTGAGCATTGCAGTCACCCATAAAGCTATCTCAGGTGAGACTGCACAATGGACTTTGTGCATTGTGTTTCCTTCTACTTTAACAAGAGGGCCTATATTTTTAGAGGGTTTTGTTGGAAACCTGTTTAGATATGAACCCGAGTCAGACCAAGAAGTAGAAGAGAGATATAAACCAACAAATGGTTCTATTTCTGGATGGAACTACATGGGATTGAGTGGACATGATTTGTGAAAGAATCACGCAAAGAATGAAAGTATAGAAGGGAATGTTCATACCATGGAATCCAACAAAGGCAGAGATCGAAATATGGTTGAAAAAAAAGGAAATTGAGTTTACGCAGAAGGATAATAGAAATCCTAAATTAACACCGCGCAAATACCTTGATAAATACATGTTTAGCGACTTGCATCAGGTATTTTTTTGTGATTTCCCACACATGTTGCAGGCATGGATATTGGGTTTAAAATACAACCACCCTACAAATCGAATAAGATATCTGGAGTGGTATCCTGTGGAGATCTCTCAGTTACAACAAGTTAACAACAAATTTATGTTGTAGTATATTTCTAGTTAGACAATATTGTTGCAGGGCTGATCACCGAATTTGCAGTAGATACTGCGAAGTCTTACAGTGCAACGGAGCAGGATTTTCTCAAAGGACCTAGAGGTAGGTGTATCAGATCATTGTATACTTCAATCAAGATTTTATTGTATAACGATGGTGTGATGACCATGGAATCAGACAACTAAACTTCCCTACGTGCATGGGGGAAGGGGAGAAGCACTAAAAAGAGGTGGAGATATAGAGGAAGAGATGGATAAGGGAAAGAAGAAGGAGGTCATGCACCCAATCACGATGGAAGAAGACCATATAAAGAAGATACTGACAAAAATTGGAAATACACGTCGTGGAGCACCCTACCAATATAAGATGAATAATAAGAAGAGATACATAGCTAATAGAAAGGGTTTGGCAAGTGATTAGGAAGAGTTAGAGGATCTCTAGGCTATGGATAATATTGAGGAAATCATGTGCACAACTTATGAAAGGAAAACAAGAGGTCCAAGGGTAGGAATATAAGGAATAAATCCAATCCAAATCAATGTTAGTGTGGAACCTATAACCCCATATGTGACTAGTACACCAGAAAGAACACCAACATCTAGACAAATGAGTTTTAGTGGATGAGGAATGAAAATACAAGGATCCAGTCAAGGAGCATCAACTGGTGGAGCTAGTTCAGGAAGCATTAGTCAAATATCTATACCACACAGAGGTATTATTTCAACACAGTTCAAAATGGTAGGACATGATCCCACAATCAAGTTACCAGAATTTTGGGGAGAGGCACCAGAGGACCCTGAAAAGCATTTATTCATTTGTGAGAAGATTTGGGAAGCAAAGAAAATCACATATGAGGATACGAAACTTGCGTAGTTAGCTATTACATTAACAGACCGTGCAATGGACTAGTACACAAGCCTAGATGTAAACAATCCACCAAGAGAAACAAGGACCATTGCAGATGTGAAAAGACTATTGATCAATGAATTTCAGAGGCCAAGATCATAGGATCAGTAAATGAAAGAAATGCTTGAAATCAGGAAAAAACCAGGTGATTTTTTTTAGGAAATTGATCAGAGGTTTAAATACTTGAAAGGTAAGTTGAAGTATGCAATTACTGACATGCAACATAGGAATTTATTTGTGAACTCACTGCTACCACATTTTAAATACCCATTAAGACAGCAAAAGTTCCAAACTCAGGAAGAGGCTTTGAAAACAACCTTACACTTGGAAGAAAACTAGTATCAGGAGATAGATCCAACAATAGAGGAGTTGAAGGATGATCTGAAGAACCTAATATTTTAACTTAACCAGAATAAGGGAAAAGAGAAAACAAAAGTCATTTGGTGTACCACACGCAGGACAAAAGGACACCATAAGAATGAATGTCCAACTTTCGCGCAGTACATGGAAAAAACAGTACCAAACCCTTTTCCAATRGGAGGACCATGGTACGATATATGTAAGATGCATGGGCATGATCCATATAATTTTCCAATGATGCAGAAGTATTATACAATACCCACGAGCTCATACTGCAATTTCTGAAAGTCAGTGGGTCATGATGAAAAAGATTGTAGGACGATGGAGCTGATGAGGGAAAGAGCTTCAGATACTTATAGGGTGAAAGAAGAAATGATGACAGGGAAAGCTTCACCTCAGTTTAACCAAGTACCACCTCCATATAACAATGCACAACAATAGTATAACACTGCGTAGCCGCAATACAACACTGTGCAACCACAATATAACCCCGCGTAGTATAACCAGGTACCTTAGTACAACACACCATGAGGAGACCAAGTTGGATACATAGGTGGAGGATGAGGTAGCGAAGGATTTAGATGAGGCAGTGTTATCCACAATTTTGGTCATCATGATGATAGTATGATGATGTTATGATGATGGAAAATCAAGCTCTTCACTAAGAACACTTTCTTGAGAAAAGTTGCACTTGTCTGTTTCCATAACTCATGCTTTTAAAGGAGGTTCGCAGGCTACCTATATATTTACCTACGAGAATGACTGATTCTCGCAGGCTGCTTTAAGTTGGAGTGCGAGGGGTTCACACTGTACCTAATTGCCAGAGTGCGAACATCTTCTTAAAGAGGAAAAAGATGAATTTCTCGAGTCTTCTAGAAGGGAATCTTCGAGAAGAATGAGTTGGCTAGCGAATGGTTATCTAAGTACTGGTTTTTCTGATATCTTGGGATCATTTACTATCCAAGTAACTAATCCATTCTCTCTTATAAATTGAGAGGAATAATCATGGAAAGGGTTAAGCAAGCAGCAAGCTAGCAAAATATTGATTGGAGAATTAGTGCAAGACTGTATGAAGGACTGATGCTACAGCAGCTAAAGACACCAGCAAGGTCATCAAAAGTGGTTGATTTTCTTCATGCATGAGCAAGTGTGTGTGTCAGAGCTAGGAGCCATTGAAAGGAGATCTACAACATCAAGGCTCCGGTTGTAAGCTTCACTTTAAATTAATTCAATACAGTAATATGTCCCTTTCCCATAAATATGATGCCACTTTATTACATAACTCCTTGATCATATGTATAGATTAGCTATTGAATATATTGATCTGCCTTCACTTCGATTGGTTTGTACTGTTGTGATCTGAACGGGACAAGAGCATTGGAGAGAAGCTTGGAACAACAGAGATTTAAGGAAAGCATTCATAAGGTATGTCCACAATCCTTACCTCTTAGTTAATTCAATAGGCTAGATCTAGGGAAAGTGTATTATTCTGTCTTGTTTTGTTCTAGATCCAGGTGGATCTAGGGAGATCAGTTTGTGTCTGCACTCATGGATTTATCCTGAAAAAAAATTGGTGACTCCGCTGGGGACCTTTTCTCTTTTTCTTTATGGTTTTTGAATTTTCTATGGCCATTTTATCTATGGGAATTTCTCTCCTGTTTTGTCAGTGTTTGAGTCCTCAAGATATCCTAAGAGACCTTCTGGGTCTATAAGCCAACTTGAATTTTGCTTGCATTTTCAAAATTTTTATTATCTTCAGGAATTCTCTCACTGTGTTCATTTACAGCCTGCGAGAACCATTCAAGTTCACACCCTCCATATAGGGTCCAGTGTGAACACCTCACACCTTTATATAAGGTGGCCTGCGAGAATCCTATCTTCTCGCACTGTGTTACACTGCTTGCCTAGGAGCAAGATTTTTGAAATTTTTCGAAATTAAGTTTTGATATTTTCAACTGCTTAGATCTGTTGAATTACATATTTGTGGCTTATGGGATCATTGAATTATACATCTCTTGCTATAGTTTGCTTGCTTGAACAGATTTAGGGTTTCAAGGTCTTTCTTGCCCTTTGTAGCTTGACTTTCATCTCTTGGCTCTTATTGGCATTTTCTTTCTCGCTGACTTCTGGAGTTGAGTGTGTCGAGTTGGCTAAGAACCAATGATTGGTTGAGAGTCAAGTGTTTGGTGTTTCTCATTTGCTTGTTGGTTCTAAAGAACATTTTTCATTTGCATTGAGGAACTCATTGGTTTGTTTTTGGTTTTTACTTTCATTGAAAGTGTTGGTTGGGTTGTTGTTGTTTAAGTCTTTATGGTTTGATTTTCTTTTCTCATTAATCAGAGTTCTTCTTGGAAAGTGAACAACAAGTTTTCTTTCAAGATTTTTGCCTTTTCGAAAACATTGAAAATCAAGTTTTAGAGTTTATTGAAGTATTTCAAAAAGACATATAGAAATTGCTCATTGATAAATGATTGTTTGTATCGGCATCTGAAAAGAAATTGAGCATTGCATTTTCATTGTAGTATTTGAGATTGATTCGGAAAATGTTCTCTCTCTCCCATAAATAGGATTCATGGAATGAAAAGGATTATATTTCATCATTATCCTTGCATTATTTGGGTCAGAGTCATACCTCATGAGTTTCACTTCCGTTACCTTTGAGTAAACAACAGATTTTAAAAAACATTGCGTAATCTTAAAATTGATCTAGTAACTCTTTTCTAGGGATATTTTACACCAACATTTAGTTAGGCTAGTGCTTTGGAGTAGGAAGAGAGACACACTCTCCAAAAGCTCAAACACAAAATAGAATCTTGAGTTAGGAAGTGTTAAATTCCATTTGCAATATATTATCCTGGGGCGCCCTTCTAACACAAGGGTCAAGCACTAGGTCGCATTGGTGTTGGCAGAGTTACTAACCCTGCTTTGTTGACATCGGTGTAGAGATTGCACGTATTACGGAGATCACTCCGAGGTATACCCACAATTATGAGTGGAAGCCTTTGAGTTGGTTTCGAGCTTGATACCCTGCCCTTGCATGTGGATCAGATTGATGACTGTTCCCCCAGGCTGTACTGTTGTTTGTGGTAACCTTAGTGGCCTATCTCTCTAGGTTCTTACCCAAGGTGACTGTGAAGGGGAAAGTCTTCACGGTACCTAGAATCGACGTTGATCAAACTCACTCGGGCTCCTTGGAGGGTATCCCACGATTATGTGTGGGAGCTTTCACCAGGGCGTAAGTCTGTTAAGCAGGTCATCAATGTAACTTTTCCACCTTAGCCCTGCTCTTTCTCGTCTCGTTGTTGCGACATTGGATTTCATCACCAACTAGTGGCTTTGAAATTAGAAGGTATTGTCTGCTTGGTGATTGCTTCCTAGATTTTTCTTTACTAGTGCATGTTGTTTCTCGGAGTTGACCATAGGATTTCCTTCGCGGAGCTTGTCACTTGTTTACAATTGCTCCCCCACGACATTCATGTAGGATGCAAGTTTTATCTCCNTCTCGTTGTTGCGACATTGGATTTCATCACCAACTAGTGGCTTTGAAATTAGAAGGTATTGTCTGCTTGGTGATTGCTTCGTAGATTTTTATTTACTAGTGCATGTTGTTTCTCGGAGTTGACCATAGGATTTCCTTCGCGGAGCTTGTCACTTGTTTACAATTGCTCCCCCACGACATTCATGTAGGATGCAAGTTTTATCTCCGGAACATCCGGACATTTCACAACCCTTGCATACTGCAACACCTGAGGGTACCCCTGAGGGCTCTCCTCGTCAAAGTGAAGTCCCAGTTGTTACTCCACCACAGTATTGGAATCAACTTCTGAAAAATTTTCCTCAAAATGCTGGGGGTAAACAAACTTTCCCTGCAGTGGGTCAACCTTATCCGGGGGTAACCAATCCTATTTGGGGTACGGGTCAAACTACTCAACCCCAGGTCCCTACTCAAACTCAAGGTTACAATTCTTGGGGTTACTATCCTATCCGTCCACCACAGAGTCAACCAGGGCCTTCCCTATACAGACAGATTGCTTATGGTCCTACTGGTTTTCCAACAGGGCTTCCACCCCAAAGCCATCAGTACCCATAAGTAAACCTATAGTTTCCTTTCCTTGCTACTTTGGATTTTCCAGATTTGTCTAGGATTCTGAATGATCCTATTCGTCACTCTCCTCAATGGCCTACTATCCCTACTAAACTTCCATCGGATATTCCGAAATTCGATGGCAAGCCAAGAGAGGACCCAAATAATCATGTCATTACTTTTCATTTATGGTGTTCGTCCAATTCACTGATGGATGACTCCATTCATCTACGTCTTTTTCAACGAACCTTGACCGGTTTGGCTGTGAAGTGGTACATTGAATTGCCACGAGGTTTCTTTTCTGATTTCAACACACTAGCTATGGCTTTTCTCACACATTACCAGTTATCGATCCGTTACGATACTGGAACTGAGATATTAACTTCTTTTAAACAAACAAAAGGTACTCACATCTTGGACCATATACATGAGTGGAGACGTAGACGACGTCTCATCAAACTTGAACTCCCTGATCAGTTACTGGCATAATGGTTTACGAAATCTTTCGTGACTGAAATTGGTAAAGACATTGTTATGGGTGGTGTTGTTATAGAGGAGAAGGCTATCAGTCACGCTCAATATCTTGATCTCATTTATTCGCAAACAAGAACACTCTACGATTTACTGCCTAAACTACCTCGTCTTGGTACTTCCAGCACTTCAACTGCTCCAGCTGCCTCGCATGAAACTGATGGTGTGATTGGTACTGCTCATACCCACTCACATTCCGTTTCAACTACAACCCCTAAATCCAATTCTTCTAATGTCCAAAGTGCTCTGTCTCCTGCTCCTCCCGCCGGTAAAACTTCTGAAGTGAACGCTGTCCAATCTACGCCGACTGGTCAAAATAAATCAAAGAAAGGGAGAGGCAAGAATAAGGAGAGTAAAAATAATAATCAAAATGAGAAAACTAAAACCCCTCCTTTTGACGATCAGTATAAGCGCAAACCCCGTTACCCTTGCCTTATCTGTGGTGACGATCACTACACAAAGGATTGTCCTAGACGTGCCAATTTTAATAAGTNCCAACCCTTCCCGTCTCAGCAACAGGCCTCTTTGGTCATTCATGACCAACTGTCTACGTCTACGACATCATATGTTTTGATGTGCACTGGTGATTCTAAGAACAATGACGTTTCCATCGCAACTAGAGCCAAAGACTATTCTCCATCTAAGGAGAAGGTTGACGATTTACCTCCTGATTTGGTACAACCCTCTCTGCCGAATCCACCTACGAACGATCCTCTTCATCTCGAATGACCGAGCCTTGATATAGTCCTACGACCCCCGAAAGGTGTCGTTAAGAAGTCGACATTCAATCCTCATGCTCGTGTGGCCCAGAACTATAGCATTGTAGAAGATCTGGCCTAAGCACCTTCAGCGATGTCTGCCCTGGAAGTCCTTCAGTCTTGTCCTGGGCAACAAAGGGMTCTGTTGAAAGCTRTAGGTGGAATCGATCCTACAGATATGAATTTGATAGTCTTTGACTTGGACGATCATGTTCTAAGGTTACCCCCACAGCTTGCTTTTCAGATACAAGTTATTGTCTCCGACAAGAACATTTGCCAAATTGTTGTTGATGAGGGTGCCTCTACGTGTGTAATGTCTTTTACTTGTTGGAAAGCCATTGGCTCTCCTCCGTTAACTAAATCAAAAAATACTTTGCAAGCCTTCAATGGCTTGGGTTTTAAGCCTTACAGTGTTCTTCCGTCATTGTCAGTTACTCTCGAAGGTAAGACAGTCCAAGTTGAAGTGGAAGTTTTCGATGCTCCCCTAGATTATAATCTTCTTCTTGGCCGTAGCTGGGTAGATTCTATGAGAGATGTTGTGTCAACACTGTTCTGTGTAGTTCGTTTTCCCCATCAAGGAAAGATCGTTATAGTTGATAAACTTGCCTTCTTTAATTCAAATACTCGCACTGGAAACGTGCCGTTTATAGCTAAAACCCCATCGGGTTATGAGAATGTTGGAGTTGGTATTTTAAAAGACTCTTMGTTAATGGGTACTTTTCCCATACCACCACCACCCGATATTCTACGCCCATCCGTTGCTTCGATTAATATGATCTCTGCCATTCCTTATGAATTGCAAGTGTCTTTTGACCCTTGGATAGTCCCTGATCTTGGAGATCATGCTCGTTTCGGCGACGTCATGTCATTAAGTCCGGTTGAGTCTACTTATCATACGATTCAATCGACAACACCTTCTACACCCTCTCTTGAGGAGTTGTCTCCCGATCCTTTCCGTGTCATCTTCTCCACTGATGAGGTGATCATGTCCGTCATGGCTGATACACCTTGGGACGATGTGCATCATCGTTCCATATTGTTTCTGGAACAACACACTCTCGAGAATTACCAATGGATTTTGACTCCGTCGATTGTTGTTGTTATATCGACTGTTCCCGAATCTACACATGATCTATTTGCGAAAGGGAACCTCAGTAATATTTCTCCCATGATACCCATTGATATTTCAGTTAAACCTGGGATAGTTGAAAATGTTCACATTGGAGCTTCGTGTTCTCCAGAGGAAATTGTCACCTATACTGCTTTGTTCAAGGAATTTCATGATATCTTTGCCTAGAGTTACGAAGAGATGCCAGGTATCGACCCTGCTATTGTTGTTCATGAAATCAAGACATACCCCGGAGCTAAACCAGTCTGACAGTGCCTCCATCCTGTCCATCCACGTAAAGCGACAGCTATCAAACTCGAAGTTGAAAAACTTCTCAAAGCCGGTTTTATTTATCCCATGGCT
>JASDQU010586992.1:11560-32228 GCA_032191745.1 Picea mariana | reverse complement strand
CTCAGGGGCATCTAAGCCGTCAAAATCACCCGGGGATCGCACCCGGCCTGAGCCACACCAACCCTTAACATGGTTGGATTTTTTGTCCCCGCAGGTTTCGAACCGGTGACTTTAACATCACGGAGTGGCTTAACAACACACTCCGTCACCGACTGTCCTACACCTCGGGGACATTGGGAGGTTTACAATATGAGTTCTAATTAACATAACAATTGCAAAACTAAAATTACGATTCAAACCAGACACTCCAAACTGTAAATGAAATTCTAACCTTTAAACAAATTGAACAGTAAAAGAAAAATACATAAATGAAATGCTAACTAGAAAAGATACAAAGGGAAACATTCTTACCAAGTTGAGGGCCCCTACCCAACAGGTAATTTTCTGACAAAAAGAAGTTAGTCCCCTTGAATGCACAAAAGATCAATTCTTTATTCCATCAAACTCAAAAAATGACAAGTCTCTTACAATCTTGGCATTGTCATGATGACACCTTAACATCCATTACAAAAGAATTCCCATAATGATAATTGGATTTATCATAGCCCTGTGAGGCTTATTTATACATGAAAAATCATTGAGGATTGTATGGGACCGAATCCCAATGCTCATATTTCAAATTTACAATTTTAGATAAAATCCTAAAAAAATTGGGTTTTATTGTAATTTGGGAAGATTCAAGTTAGGGATCCACCCATAGCTTCCAAAAAAATTCTGATTCTGAAAATATTCCCACATAATACTCAGTTTTCCATATTCTAGACAAAACCCATATCTTAGAATTTCTATATCTTATACCATATGCACGAAAATCGAGGCACAAGTTGGCAGTTTGAGATTTTTACTAATTTTGGAAGAATCATTCCCCCTGAGCTGGAGGTCCACATGTGCGAGCTAGGTGAATTATGACACACATGTCCACATGAAAAAGTTGTTTTGGAAAAAACCCATGTGCCCGAGTTTCTTCTTGAAACATTCAAAAATTCCAAATTATGTCCAGTACTAGATTAACACAGTTGGTACCAGATTAGAATAGTTAGTACCAGAATCTTGTAGGCAAGGTTTTAGTACCGGATGAACACAGTCACGACTATGGGTACCGATCCAATGCGATGGTAGTACCAGATGGAGCTAGTATCAGAGTAGGTGCAATCTAGTACCGGATGAAGCTAGTACCAGAAGAGGCGGAGAGATGGTACCAAAAGAGGTGGAGAGATGGTACCAGATGAAGGGCAGAGATGGTATCGTATGGAGATGATACCGGAAGAGGTGCAAAGATGGTACCGAATGGATCTAGTACCAGAAGAGGTGCAATCTAGTACCAGATGAAGCTGGTATCAGAAGAGGTGGAGAGTTGGTACCAGATGAACGCAAAGGTAGTACTGGATCACTGCAGAGTACCGAATGACATGGAGTGTGGGTACTGGATGACTATGCAGGTACCGGTTGACTGTAGAACCTTATGGTACCAGATGACTTGGAGTATCAGATGACCTGCAATGGACAGTGCACTATAGGTAACGAAACATGTAAAGTGCATATACCGGAACCTGAACAATACATAACATGTTGCTTGGACATAGAAACATAGGATTAAACCATCATCGACAAAACTATTGTATAATCATCCTTTTAATCACTAAAAATATGGAAAATTATGTATTAACCACATAGGATGAATAACAAGAGATAATGGAGGTTTATGGTGTAATTAGGGATATATTAGTGACAAAATGCGGGGAGAATATGTAATGATAAGTGTATTTGTATGGCGGAAAATATGACAAAACTAAAGCTCAACACACCCCCAAACCCAAGGATTTTCATGTCCTCATGCAAACAAGGTGAATAACTTATGATACTCTTCTTGTAGATTTATGTGACATTGTTTCTTTTGTGTAGGTGTTAGTTCTTGTGGAATGACACATTGGAAACTACCGCAGATTGATTTCAAACAGAGAAACAAAATTATCAAAAAAATGGAGGACAAGTAGTGGATGAGGTATCAGAGTGATGGTGAATGGTGTGCATATGGAGAATGGTTTATAAAATGTTGGTGATGGTGGTCGTATGAACTTGGACATCAATTTTAAGACCAATATTTACTTTGTGGTTCTTTGCTTGGATAGGCAACAATGACTTCATCCTCTTTTAGATGACTTAAGAATGTTTTATGATGTACGAAGAGAACACACTATAGATTTTTCTTTGTATTTGTATACCACATATTTCATTTTCATTACTTGGTGTTATCATCATAGTATATTGTTCATTACGACAAGTGGAGTGGAGATGGAGGGTTTACTAAGTAATTGTGATAATGCATAGTGGAGTGTGGAGTGGGTACTAGTGGTTATGTATCATGTTTTCTAAGTTCTTAGTAAATTAAAAATATTTGTACAAGTTTTACCTCAATTTACCTTTGCTTTGAATTCTAATGCATGTTGAAGTGGAAACTATGTAGAACAGGATGGAATGTCTGCAAAATCCTGATGTAGGCTGTTGAAATTTGAAGATGAAGTGGAGAAAAGTTGAGAACTGATGGATATCTAGGAGAGAGTTGATGAATTTTGATCTGTTGAGATTCCTTATGTCTCTCTCTCTCACCCCCAAACCCACTGGTTTGCATGTCCTCATGCAAACTCTCATTAGCACACAAAATTTCTGCAAGTTGGAAGTGGACTATGTGGAACCGGTGCATGCTGACTGAAGGAGAGAAATGAAGTATGTCATAGTTGAGAGATTTTGAAAATATCCTTCAAAAGGTACCCTCGAAAAAGATTTAAATTTATGTATTGTTGTTACAGGAACCTACTGGTTTATGTACCAACAATACCGGAACAGAAAAATCTAAAAGAACTAAACCAATACTATTATTATGAGAGAATAAATATACATTTATGCCATGCTTAAAGAAACAACCAAAAATTAAACTTTATTCATTCTTGTAAATTTGGAAATGAAATTTATTTTAAAATATTATAACCGTAAAGGAAATTTCTAAATTACTTATTACATACAATTTCATCAATCATTAACATTTGTATGTTCAAGAAACCATGTGAATTATGATGGAATATTTTTCCTCTCATCCTTGAACAGGAAAACATGAGGAGATAAGTGGTCTTTGATAAATGAGAAACTGATAGGAAACCAATCATCCCTATTTAATTTCTCAAAGAATCTTTATCATTCAAGTGATATTGATAAAGTTCACATTTGAGTTTATTATACTCCTACACTTATGGGTCCCACCTCTAGGGCAATGACATCCTAGGTATGAATGACGGGGTCTTAAGACCATCTTATGAACATTCTAAAATGACAATTATATGAGGTTCATTAGCCTTTTGTTCAACCATTCATGCTTCTTCTTAACGATTTACAAAAGTATATTGTTCATACAGATAAATATAGATTAGGCATAATGAAAGACATTAAAATCAAAACCCATTGCCAGCAAGCTTGTTCAGTACTCTGATGGGGTAATTTTGACATCTAAGAAATATCCTTCCTAGGAAGAATGCCCCATTGCCCATGAGCCTGTTCAGTACCCTAATGGGTTTTCCTAGTTATACCATAGACTGATACCCACTGCCAGCAGACCTGTTCAGTATCCCGACGGGTTAGCCTCTTACACCCATTTTCCATCAAAGGCTCTTTTCCCAATATTTACCCTTAAGATAGAATTTATAGATTTCTTTTGCATGGGTGAATGGGGAAGCATCTTTGAAAACCTTTTACAGGATGGGATGGTATTGAGTTGGAAGATATTTTATAGATTGCCCGTAAAATATTGTTCGTATGAAAAATATACTTATGTATCAAGATTAGTCGAAAGACATATCATGGTCAAAATTACTTAATGTGTGGTAGATGAGGCCATGAGAGAATGACCTAAAGGTGCCTCTAGTCCCCAATTTCATCTTCTCCATATAAGATTGTGTTCCCTTACAAGTAGAAGTTTCATTCACTCTCCTGCTACTATTTGATAAGAATGCTTGAATAACAAGTTCTGATATAAAACTAGGATGTACAAGTTACCTATGGGCATTGTTATGCAGACCTTAAAGATTTTGTAAATCCCCATAATATTTTAAAGATTAGGCTTATGAGAAAATTTTATTATTAATAGTCAGAAATATGTATGTAACAAGAAGAATAAATATCTTAAGCTGTTTTGATTTTTGATGTTAGATCACCAATATTATCTTCATCTCATTTCATTTATTTGAAAAGAAACATGAAAAAATGTTGCATTTATTTAGAATTAGGTTAAATAACATGCAACTTTTACTCTATCCTATCTATGAACAAGAAATTAAATTTCACATGTAAGAATATTTCCAATGTAACCATGTGTGTAGCAGGTGTAGAAATACATTCATACTCAGGTTTGAAAGATAATCTTTAATGTATACCAGAATATGAAAAACCAGTTGCTTTGATGATGATGTGGAGAATTTTTGAAGAAGAGAGTGGTGCGTCAATATCGTTGTCATCTGGAACCAATGTTCAATGTAATCTTGATGTTCTTGTTTCACTTCTTCATTTAGACCACTCTGCATGTCTCCCTCTATCATTACACGAAGATCATCTTCTTTCACATGTCTTGTCTCTTGGATGCATACTGGATCTGGTGATATGCATGTCCAGAACTCCTCGATCTCAGGTTCTAGCAGTTTCTCTCCAATGAATGATTCTTCAGTCTCCTCTACAGGCTTGAAAGGGTGATCAAAGGAGGCTTCTATATATTCTTGTGGATGTAGCTCATGGAAATCTTGTTTTTCTATCACTTCTGGAGAGGCAGATAGGTTCTTGAATGCTGTCAATATTTGTTCTTTTTTCAAGGCAGAGATTGAGATCCCAGTTGCTACTAGGATGGAGAGAGTTCTTCCAAACTCTTGATCATCTTTGAGTCCTTGTTGCTAGTTTATGGGTTCTGTTTCACACATGGATTAGTGTAGAGGGAGGTTCTTACAGTGCTCGATTTTTTTTTTTAAATCCTAAGGAAACAAAAAGAATCAAACTAAAATAAAATGTAAGCAAACCAATTATATACTTGAAGTGCCACCATGCTACTAGGACCCTATTGTCACCAAGTTATCTGCTCACACAAGTTATCTTCTCTTCTCATATATATAAAAAATGGCTAATGCTAATAAAACACAAATTCTAACTACTAAAAGGAAGAGGACAACCTAACTTGGGAGTAACCCCACTAAAGTGGATGTGTGGGATCTTCCCTCACGTATTACCATTTTCTCTCCGCCCTTAGGTCGTCCTTAAAATCACACCATACTTGCATGAAAAGAAACACGCTTACATGAAAAGAAACACACTTGCATGAAAGGAACACTCAAGGATTTGGAGAAATAAAAGCAACCTACCTATGCTCTAATCCCTTTAGCACCTCCCCGACAATGGCGCCAAAATGTTGGAATAAATATATGCACTATTAATTCCCACATTTAACTATCAACGGGGGCTCGTAAGCTTCAAGGTGCAGGCATAGGAAACGCAGGATCAGAGCCTAGTATAGCCTAATCTAAAGCCAACAAAACAATCTTCAAACCCACACTGCAACAAATTAACACTAAGGATTCATCATTGGGACGTAGGAATAACTTAGTGTTGTAAAGGTTTAGATCACACTCTTTCATGTACTTAGGGTGATTTTCATGTGATTAATCATGAGTGTCTTACTTAAGTTTTTTTTCCTTCAATGATTATTTCCTATAGAGGATCCACACTTAAATGCAATAAAAGAAACAAGCAAACAAAAATGAAATTCACGATAGAAACTAACACCTTAGGAAGAATTCCAATGAGGGAAGGCCATATCTCACGAGTTAAACCTTTAATCTATCCATTGGTGATTGAAGCTATGTGAAATTAAAGTGCAAGGAATCCAAAGTATAGAAAACAAAAACTAAGTACATGAAGTAAAGTGTAGGAAAACTACAGGAAATCCAAATTGAAGCAAACTAGCAAAATTAAATCAAACAAATAGAAATTAAAACTTATTTCAAACTATGTGAATGAAATGAAATTTGAATGCAAGAACCAAACCTAAAATACACAAAGAAAACCACTCAAACTATAGGAAGAGGCAAGCTGAATTTAAAATCAATCAATCAAACTGGAATCAAACACTATATGCAATCTAAAATCAATATATTTCCACAATCAAGTGCATCAGTCGCAATGAGAAAGCATGGAAAGAAATGAAAAGGATTGGGAAAGAATGACAATGCAGAAATACAAAGTGGAAATAAATCGAATGTTTATGCAATAGAAATAAATATCAACTCTGTAAAAGAAGATAAAAATAGAATTCTTATAAAAAATGGTTAGTCATATATGAAATCAAAACAAGAAAAGAAGGATATGTAATCTTTGCATATTGAGAGCTACAAAGTAAAGCACAAGACTCAAAGAGTAAATGAGAAGAATATGAACTTCTGCAATTGAAGAAAGATCTATATTTAAAGCACAATCAATTAAAAAAAAGTTAATGTGTTGAATAAGTTGAGAGCAAGGCAAGTTTCTTTGTGTGAACAATCAATAAAGTTGTATAATTTAATGTGCATTCTTCAATCAAGTAATGAGTAGATAAAAAGAGAGGACAATTCTCTGTCATGAAATGTAATTGCAATGTGATTGGGCATCGATTCCATGCATAGAGAATGAGGTAAAGAGAGGGGTCGATTTTCTCTTGCAATGACCAATTATATTGCATGATTAAATATGCAATCAATGGGAAAATCGTGTTGAAGGAAAAAGAGAAAATATGGAAGAGGAAAGTTAAGTATATGCAACAAATAAGACAACTTCATTTTTGTGTTTTCTTTTATAAGTGAATGCAAACAAGAATATGTTAACATACTCTATTTTATGATGTTTTGGACAGTAAGAAACTAATGGGTGATTTGAATGGTAGATTTGATGCGCAAATTGGATGACAAATCAATGATGAAGGAGATAAATGCAATGAGAGATTGTCCATAGTCTATTCAGCATAAAAACAAAGCATAGGAAGAATACACATAAATATAAGCACACAAATGTGATAGGAGAGAATGCTAAATAAATTCAAAGCTCAATGTGATAATGCATTCAATTGGGAGGTTTACAATATGAGTTCTAATTAACATAACAATTGCAAAACTTAAATTAGGATTCAAACCACACACTCCAAACTGTAAATGAAATTCTAACCTTTAAAGAAATTGAACAGTAAAAAAAAATACATAAATGAAATGCTAACTAGTTAATATACAAAGGGAAACATTCTTACCAAGTTGAGGGGCCCTACCCAACAAGTAATTTGTTTCCAAAAAGAAGTCAGTCCCCTTGAATGCACAAAACACCAATTCTTTATTCCATCGAACTCATAAAATTACAAGTCTCTTACAATCTTGGCATTGTCATGATGACACCTTAACACCCATTACAAAATAATTCCCATAATGATAATTGGATTTCTCATAGCCATGTGAGGCTTATTTGTACATGAAAAATCATTGAGGAGTGTATGGGACCGAATCTTAATGCTCATATTTCAAATTTACAATTTTAGATAAAATCCTCAAAAATCTGGGTTTTATTGTAATTTGGGAAGATTCGAGTTAGGGCTCCACCCATATCTTCCAAACAAATTTTGATTTTGAAAAAATGCCTGCCCAATTCTCAATTTTCCATATTCTAGAAAAACCCATATCTTAGA
Organism: Picea mariana; assembly: GCA_032191745.1. Lineage (NCBI taxonomy): Eukaryota > Viridiplantae > Streptophyta > Pinopsida > Pinales > Pinaceae > Picea > Picea mariana. Next base: position 24,499 of record JASDQU010586992.1, on the reverse strand, counting down.
ATTGTTATATATGATACCATATGCATGGAAATCAAGGTGCAAGTTGGTCGTTTGAGATTTTTACTAATTTTGGCAGAATCATTCCCCCTGAGCTAGAGGTCCACACATGTGTGATGGGTGAATTCTGACCCACATGTTCGCATGAAAAAATCATTTTGGACAAAACCCATGTGCCCGATTTTCTTCTAGAAAAATTCAAAAATTCCAAATTATGTCTAGTATCGGATTAGCATAGTTGGTACCATATTAGAACAGTTAGTACCAGAGTCTTGTAGGCAGGGGTTTAGTACCATATGAACACATTCATGACTATGGGTACCGGTCAAGTGCGATGGTAGTACCAGATGGACCTAGTACCAGAATAGGTGCAATCTTGTATCAGATGAAGCTGGTACCGGAAGAGGTGGAGAGATGGTACCATAAGAGGTGGAGAGTTGGTACCGGATGGAGCTGGTACTAGAAGAGGTGCAAAGTTGATACCGAATGGAGCTAGTACTGGATAGGTGCAATCTAATACCAGATGAAGCTGGTATTGAAAGAGGCGGAAAGCTGGTACTGGATGAAGATGGTATTGGAAGAGGTGGAGAGTTGGTACTAGATGAAGCGCAGAGCTAGTACCGGATGGAGCTGGTACCGAAAGAGGTGCAAAGTTGGTACCAAATGGAGCTAGTACTTGATGAAGCTGGTACCGGAAGAAGCAGAGAGTTGGTACCAGATGAACGCAAAGGTAGTACTAGATCACTGCAGAGTACTAGATGACATGGAGTGTGGGTATTGGATCCTTGTGTAGGTACTGGTTGACTGTAGAACCTTCTAGTACCGGATGACTTGGAGTATCGGATGACCTACAATGCGGGTACCGAAACAAGAACAATACAGGTACCGGAACATGGACAATGCATATACCAAAACCTGAACAATATATAACATGTTACTTGGACATAGAAACATATGATTAAACCATCATCGACAAAAATATTGTATAATCATCCTTTTAATCACTAAAAATATGGAAAATTATGTATTAACCACATATGTTGAATAACAAGAGATAATGGAAGTTTATTGTGTAATTAGGGATATATTAGTGACAAAATGCGGGGAGAGGGTGTAATGATAAGTGTATTTGTATGCAAAAAATATGAAAAAAATGGATCTCAACATGCAACAGACCTAATAAAATAGCAGAGAAGCCAAATCTTTGTGGATGTAGCCTAGGAGGGGGTGAACCACGGTAAAACTTATGTTGTAGGATATGGTTAATGCATGGTTACTTTCTGTCAATGATTGATCATATTTACCTTCTGTCAATGAGTGATTTATGAATGAATGGTTAAACTACATAGTTTAGAATGCATGCATGCCCTAAAAGATGAATGAATCCTAGAAAGTATGAATGGATAATATGCTAAATGTATGAAGAAGGTCGAATACACTCCTATATCCCCACTCATTCCTAGAATGCAAACACTTGATCATTGCAGTCACCCATAAATCTATATTAGGTGATACTACCTAGTGCACTCTGTGCATTGCATTTCCTTCTGGTTTACTAGGAGGGTCGATAATTTTAGAGGGTTTTGTTGGAAACCTATTTAGATCAGAACCTAGGTCAGACCAAGAAGTAGAAGATAGATATAAACCAAAATCTTAGTATCTTTAATAATTATTTATTTGCTGAGATATATCTTTGTTGATGGTTTCAAATAGGAAAAGAAAGATTAACTTTATTTCCCACTTAACCTTAAGTTTGTATACTCCTCTTTTCTTGTGTCTCTGGCATGCATAATCATCTTCCACGGGTACTCAAGCACTTGGAAACTATATACCATCCCCAAGAATTATTATCAATCCACTTCTTACTTAAAAAATTGACCTATAGGGGAATCACTTCGATCATCTCACTTTTCATCTCATTTCCCCCTAGGGTCACCCAGGATCCCCCCCCTTGGATTCTTCCTTCACTAAAGCAAGTGGAGGGTTTTTCTAAGGTGGCGGTGGGTAAACACTCCCACTGTTATCACCATCTTATGGATTGGGTTGGGATTTTCCCAACCTATAATTTGTGCGATAATAGTGCCCTAAGGATGTCTTGATTAGAAAAGTGATCTAGCTAATGTAATAAACATTTAGCTACAACCACTAGGGATGCAACAAACCTACTCTTTTATCACTTTTTGCTCACTTTTATACCATTGAAATTCACTTGCAAGATGTCATCATTGACCTATTGCTTAAAGGTTATTGTTTGGTTGGATTGTTTGTTGATTTTAGTGGCTAGAACTTGCCACTGCAAATTTTTTTTTGTATAGCCATAGGGATGTTATAAAATCCTGTTGATAAAACTTAATAACAACCCTATTTTTCTATCAAATTCCTCGTTTAAATATTGGAGAATTGTCTACCAATTGCTAGCTTTGTTTTCCAACATCATACACATGATTTTGATGGTTTCATTTGCAGTTGACATAACTTATTTACCACTGATATATATTTCCATACTACTGCAATTTTGGGACAACAAGGTTTCTTGTTGATTCCCCATTGGTTTTGAAGATTTAATCATCATGTATTGTCTTGTTCCAGGTAGGTCTAACATTGTTTTGCAGGTACATAACCTCGACAACTATTCACCAACACCCAAGACTCTTTCCAAAGCCTCATTCTCAACCTTGAATTTGACCTATAGGGGAACTCTTTGATCACTTTCCCTCTTACATCAAAATCCCTCTAGAGTCACTTGGGAAGCCTCCCTTGTGATGGAATTGTTCTTCACTAAAACAAGGGGAGTATCTATTGAGGTGACAATGATAGGTATTCTCAGTTGTGTCACACACTTGCGGATTGGGTTGGGATTTGTCCAAGATACAAAATATGTGATAAAAATGATCACTTTGTATTTGACACTATATGCACTAGAGGTGGTTCTCAATGTTTATTTGACACAATATGCACAACTTCAGGGAGAGTTGAACTGTTCAGGCGCACCACATGAAAAAGTAAAAAAAATTGAAAAAAATGTGAAATTTCAAGATAAATTCTCATTTTGATTGGATAAAAATGAAAATAGGAAAGTAATAAAAAATTTACTTGGTCTCTTCTATCCCGAAGAGGAATGGTTTCACTGTTGAGAGGAAATGAAAATTCATGGTAATTTCAAAAAAATTGAAATGTGTGGAATCCAAGAATGGAGCTATCCTAGTCGGTGTAGAGTACCGGAAATGGGGTGTCTTAGGAAGAAAGGTGAGCACCAATTCTTTCTTGAGAGTTTGGAAGCACATATGCATTGTAACAATGAAAACCAACTTGGTAATTTTTTTTATTTATCCTACCGTGGTGCGCTTTTCAATCAATTCTATTGCATGAATTCTGTTACATTTAATTCATCAATCCAGGGGCTCGTAGGCTTGTGAGATGATGGAAACATATATGCAGGACTAGGAAACTAACTCTAAGACAATCAAGATTAATCAAAATGATTTGCTTGACAAGACATTTCCAAGAATGAGAGTCAAGGATACAAGTGCTCGATAAGTTAGCTACTTCATGGCTTGACTAATTCTTGTAGCTTGATCAAACTGAAAATAAAAACTGCAAAAATGAAATGCTACAAAGTTTAATTGAGGTCAATGGACTTATGTTTCGATCATTCACCACATTCCTTTGATTGATATTAAGAGCATCGATTGGTTTTTTGATTACTTATAAAACTTATCCTTCAATGCCTAACTTTGTAGGGAAACCCACACTTGCAAAAATGAAAGAGCATAAAGAAATGAACAAGAAATGGAATGAGCAACTACTGCAATAAAATCACACAACAAAAAGAAAACTAATTGGGAAGCGTATACCATASAGAGGGGGGCCTTCCTCTCTTAACATATACTGCCGATGAATASAATAGATAACTCTTGATGTGCAACAACAATCTCTTTATTCCAACATAAAAATGATTACAAAGATCCTTCTCTTCAATATGAAACTCTATGGTCTCACTCCTTAAATTCTGAACTCCYCAAGATAAATTATATCCTCTCATATTTATACATAGAGCTTCTTCTTCACAAAAGGAAGAGGAGTTAGAACAAGATGAGATCAGATCCTAAACAAGTGGATCTCATAACCAACAAATCCTATATCCTAAACATGCGGATCTATCCTCCACCAAATCTTGGATTTGATCTAAGATCATTTGAATAGGATAATAACAACATTTTTCATGAGTTCCATGTGTCCAAATTCGTGGGTATGAGCCACAACTTGCTCAAACCACTTAACTATAGAATTGTAGGCTAGAATGACTAGTTTTAAAAATATCAACCATGCACCCCTTGTTTTGTACTTTTTACAAATTTTCCTCAAGAGTCACCTATATGACCCCATTATGCACAAAACCCATATTTTACATTTTCTATATTCCTCTTCATTTGGTTCTAAATGACATGGAGAGTTTGACTACCAGAACTTCCAATCAATGATAGAATTGCCAACATTTTGAAGAATTTACAATAGCTACAAAATTTCACAAGGAAGGAAATAACAATATCTAACCTAAGTAATAATCAAAACATGGGAAATCAACCACTTTAGTGTAAGTATGTCATGTGAATCTCCTATAAGGTAGAAATGGTCAAATGCGAAAGTATGAGTGATAAAGGGAATGATGATGAATGGGTAAAGTGAATGAAAAATGACTAAATGGCATCGTGAAATGTTTTATTCTGAGGTCCAACATCGCCTTTAAACGAAAATATGCACCAGGTGTACCATTCAACAACACCGATGTAATTTATTCGGTGCATATAATTTTATTATAAAATATGGTGGTTCTACTAAAACATGGATGCACAAATGTTGTATTGTTCATGAACACCCTGGTGCGTATTGTTCAACGACACCAGTGTGATTTATTCTGTGCATGTGATTTTATTATAAAGTATGGTGATACTATTGGAACATGGACGAAATAGTTTTGTATTGTTCATGAACTAACCAGTGCATATATACCTTAAAGGTGCACCGAGAGAAAAACCTCCACAAAAACATTACAGTCACCCACCTCTGCTATGAACACTGATGATGATTTTGAACATTTAAGTCTCATTGTGGTATTTTTTAGGTGTGTACCGATGCGTTTGTACCATAAAGGTGCACTGAAAAAAAAAATCCTCTGAAAAAACCTCTGGTCGCCTGCCTCTGCTAACAACCTACACTATAAATAGCTAAGGGAATAATTTTTTGGGGAGGTTCCGTAAAAACCTATGCAACAAGGTGTTCTCCTTGTAGTGTATGATAGATGAACCACAAAGTGATGTACTTTTTTTAATTACTTTGTATTGCAATAGTTATTGAAATTTTTTATTCACTTCATTAGTGTCTAGCATGGATTGTTTGTACAATCCTATGTTTGGAAATGGAGACTCAAGAAACAATTATATCACTTTATCCACTTACCTCTTAGGTAGTAACCCTTTTGGATTTTGTAACACCTCTTTATGCCTACAAATATCCTCCAATTGGTGTTTTTTTCTTGTTATTGCATCTCTCTAGTGATGCCTTTACTTCTATCCATTCACCTCTTGGTTGTATTTTTCTTAAGAAGAGCAATAAGAAAATCCTACTTGAGATAATAGGTTTGTTGGTTGGTTGGGACTTACTAGAGATATCTTGGATTTACCTTGTGAACATTGATGATGAAGGATTTTTTATCCCTAACCAAGTGGTATCAGTTTGATCTCCTCGTGAAGATCATACACCTAATGTATATGTAGGGGCTTCCAAACACTTCACCATATACATCAAGTGGTAGTGCATATACCTCCACTTCATCAATGTAGTTTTCACTTATGGAAAATATGATCTTACATTGTTTAGTGGAGTTTATCTCTACATCCTTATTTACCCATCATAGTGGGCATGGGTGAGGATGGACATGAACTTCCAATCCAAACTTAATCACTTGATCCATTTCTATGAGGTTGGACCATGAATCAGAGTTGAATAGAGAATCCACCTTTGTCTTTTGACTTGGATGTTGATATGGAAGAGTTTATTCATCTCCTTATTTTCCTTGGGATGGAGGTTACTCGTGGTCACGTCCTTTTTCACTATAGTGTATCCAATATTTTCATCTACATATGAGTTTTTCTCTACCTAGTTGCATGAATCTATGACTACATGTTATTCTTTTTAGCCTCCTCCTTGTCGTTCTTTTGATTCAAATCTAGATGCAGCTTCCAACACTTATCTTCATTGTGACCATTGATGTTACAATGGTTACAGTGGTTGTTTGGATCCTTGGACTAATGTGTTGTGGATAAAATCTTCTTACCCTTTCTATTACATGTCTTCTTTTCCTCCTTCAAAGCACCTTATTGGTTTGTCTTCTAGAAACTATTTGGATGCCCTTTCCTCTTGTCCATCTCCAAATATTGTACTTGCACATAAGCTTCATCAATAATCTTAAGGTTAAATATAACCACTTGCATCACTAAATGACCATGGAGAGAACACACATACTTGAGGAGTGCATCTAGGTTCATGTGAGATATTCCCACATAATGGATTTTTTAAAACTCAATGATGTACTCTTGCACACTCTACCCCTACTTCTATTGGCAGTAGTGCTAATGGATCATGAATCCTCTTCATACACAAAAGAGTAAAATCGAGACTTAATGAAGGTTTTAAACACCTCCCACATGGTTATTGATTAATCACCCCATAGTCTAAGTGTCTCAGTTTGGATTTACCACTAGGTTTGGGTGTGTCCCTCTAAATTTAGTCGATCAAATGATATCTTATGATCTTCTCCTATGATATGCACCCTGAAATAAACTTCTAGTTGTTGCAACCATTGAGCCAACTGTATAGCATCGATCTTACCTTAATAGGGATTTATGTCCACTTTTACTTCCACTTTGAACAAAGAATGGGAATATGTGATGTTAGAAATCGGTCTATTTTCTCTTCATCTTCTTTATCTTCAGGTTTCTCATTACAGTCAATGTTGAAGTTAGAGTTGCCAAGATCCTCAAAATCTTGGAACTCTTTCTCTATAGATGAAATTAGTATTTCCATATTTTTAGAAATCTGATCCAGAAGGATATGAAACACTCACAAAAGTCCAAGAGGACCCAAAACACTCACAGAGGTCCTAGGGGATCCATAAATGCTCAAAATTTGACCATCTCAAATGACCAATAAAATGACATCATTACGTAGAGTTCGTCGCCATATTTCCACAAAGTCACAAATGACACATCAAACAGAGTTCGTATGCAAAATTTATGAGTAGTCAAAGTTTGGTCAAAACATGAAAAATAGGGGTGCCACATGGCACTACCAGAGGATGACACGTGGCACAGGTCCGTACAGACAGATGATGTCAACAATTGAGTTGGAAAGTGATGTGGCATACTCAGTCAACAATTGAGTTGGCTCCAAGTGGATTAATGGTTGAATGAAATGTGGCACATGTTCAGCCAATGAGAGGTTGCGATGTGGCAGCCCCTCATTGGCCAATGATGGTTAGTGTTATGTGAAATTTTGGAATCAATGGGGTTCGATACCATGACCTCCATGACCATCAAAATCTTAGCATAGCCTGCATAACCAATACTCCACACAATATGACTTAACCATATTACATGTTATAATGTATTTAACTTAATGTAAGGTTTCATGTAGGGGTGGAAAGGGGTCGAGGGCTATCCCCCAGCCCCTGGTTCAAATACTATATAAACTAAACTATCCGTGGAGGGGATAACATTTAAGATGGCGTGGGATTTTTTTGGAATATATATTATATACCATACCACATATGTAACATATATTCGAAACCATATACTATATAAAGTATATGAAAACATATATTTAAAACTAACCACTAATATGCCTTGGAGAGGGGGAATAGAAATCGGAACCCCCGCTATAATAGAGTACAATTCTAACCACTACACTAGTGCTCCATATATAGTAGATATTCTGACTAAATTTAGCAAATAAGTTGCCACTAGTTTTGTGTGGGAAGTTGGAAACCAGGCCTATTTAATGGGCATGGATCCCAATGTTGCACACAATACAAGGACATAGATCCCTATATGCATTTCCATGTCTGCATGAATTTTGAGGTCTGCATGTATTTCGAGGTCTGCATGAAGTTCGAGGTATGCATGCATTTCGAGAGTGTACATAATTGTAAGGAAGTATGTGCAAATAAAACTTAATTTTGTATTGCACCGTAAAGCATGCCAAATGGTACCTTGATGAAATTTCAAGTGATTTATATCAAAATTGCACGATTTTTCATAAGGATCATGGATATGAGGTCTTTTTTTTTTTTTTTTTTAATTGAGGTCATTTTAAAACTTTTTACTCAATTTGTCATTTATGAGTATTTAATGCATTGTTTTGCATGCCGAGAGGCACAAAATTGAGCTAGTGTGGAAAGTAGTAGACTTTATAGTCAAAAGTTTCAAAAATTTTCTAGGATTTAAATGGTGTAATTAGTTTTTTGTTTAGAGTTATGGAAATTAAGAGCATCCATTAAATTGGCATATACATGTGTTTTTGGTATTTTCATCAAGCAAGTTATTCTTCAGTTTTATGAGTTTTGGGTTCAAAGCACTTCATCAAAATTTTGCAATCACCTCAATAGATCCTAGAAATTACATGGAAACAAGTTAGATACTACATGTATATATTTTCAAGAATAAGTGGTGTCTAAATATTTCGGATCAATATGTCAAAGACTTTTGCTTTTGTTTTTGTGAATCTCTTCTTTGATTCATCCTTTGGATTGTTAATTTACTCATATGCAATGACCAAGGTTTAATGCTTCTTTCTTTACACCAATGTATGGATCCTGCAATATCCTGCAAAACCCCAAAGGAAACTAGTATTGTACCAATATGATCTATAAACTACAGTGGATATTCCACCGAATAGTTCATCACATTAGATCTTACAACTTATTTTTAAACCATTGTGAGGTTATTATTTATCATGCAATGCTTGCTTATGATTAAAAATTCACTATTATAAGAAGAGCACTCAAAATATTGAAATAAACTAAAAATATAAAAGGGAAACTAAAACAATAAAATGACCACACCATCGATACAATGAACAAAATATGTACCTGGAAACCCAACTAGAATTTGAGGAATGTGTCTTTCCCTTTTATTCTCATATTTAAATGCAATATATAAAGAAAGATGGACTCATAGTGGAGTTACAATAGAGATTGTGGCCTAAATGGTTGCTACAAGGTCTTATACTTCCTTTATTATACTCAAACTATCCCACTCCTTTATTATGATCATCTGTGGAAGAATAAATCAATATAGTAGGAATCATGAACCCCTTCATTTCCTTGTATCCCAATATTTAACGTGTCCAAATAATTATCTAGGGTTAGGTTTAGGGTTTTTGTAGGCCTCGACTCCTATTTAGGGTTAGGGTTTCTGTAGGCCCCAAATCCTAATTGGTTAGGGTTTTGGACCCTTGAGAATATTTTTGAAAGTACACACATGATTAGCTCCACATAWGTGAGTAATGGGAGTTTACATGGTATCCTCTTGGTACTATGCTAGTCAAGGCATAGGTCAACTTGTGTGAGGTATAATTGCCTCATATATACTCCAATTGTGGTGATATTTGGATTGTTGTAAAACTCTCAATGAGTATAACATCTMGAAGGGATATTGAATTTGTGTTCAATTTTTTTTTTTTAAATGACCATTTTCCTAAACAGGCTTTGCAATTTTCAAGGCCACAAAATCCCAAAATATRATTTCCCCCTAAAATGGGACTACAAGTCCATGGCTCTAATTTTTCCACTCAAAAAATAATAAACATATGAAAAATTATATAGTGATCCATTTTGGATCAGTATGCACCACTAACAACCATAAGAAGCATTTTATTAGTCAAATCCTTTAACCTATTCCATTTATGATCATGCCACAAGACTTGAATAATTTGTAGAAATTGTTTGACAACATAGGATATTCCAACAGAGGGAAAACACCTTCAGTAACCACTCACACAACCAGATCAAAGATCAACACACCGATTTTTTTACGTCATAAAACCCTAATGTGGGGAAATATCCACAACCCCAACAATGTGACCACTCTAGGAAATTTATTAATGCAAAAGAAAAATATTTCACAAGAGATTTTTTCACAATCGATCATCAATAAATGACCCTCCACGCTCTTTAAATAGAGATAATGGACCAATCTTTGATTAATACACAAATCAATGTAGTCGTTAATATCAAGGAGAATATGAGCCATCAGATCACTCTATGTGTAGAAAATATCATGACTATCAGATTACATAATTACAAATGCATACTAATGCATACTAAATAAACACACTAAGAAACACACTTTTACCTAAAGACACATTAGACCATGTTGATCTTAACTAACTCCTAAGTGTCTAAATATTCTAACATCACCCCTTAACAATAACTTGGGATAGAATTGAAGGAGTTACAAAGGCGACACATTAGGAGAAGGAGGAAGGCATTAAAACCTATGAGTAGAATTGTGACCCTATCCAAGAAGGCCTAGTGACCTAAATATATTTTTTTTACCTATTTATTTGTTATATTTAGGTCACTTTCACTTTGCAAAGACGAGAACGGTTATAATGGTGCATTCGTCAACCTATCATGTGACCCTATCAATAGACTATGAACAGTGGCTCCATGTCGGAGACTAACATGGGACCCTAGGATTACAGGGATGAGCATTTCATTGACTAATGGAGATGAGAAAACCTTTGCAGGGGGAAGTCACCTTGATTTTCCATTGAGTTTCAGTATTGGGGAGAGCATGTCACTAGCTGTTGATTCGTTGAGGTCTTGTAGTACCTCACTATGGAAGCAACATGTTCAGTCGGTGGGGGTTGTGTTGGGTTTGGTATGGTCTTGGAGGACATATTCATTTCAGGTTGAGACCATGTGTTATTTGCAGGAGACTCATGGTATTGATATGTTACAGGACTATATTTCACGAGGCATTGCAGTTCACATTCTGATATGGGATTCAGGGATTGGAGTGCTTGGTAGTTCAACGTTTGATGGGGTTGAGTGTCGAGTAGAGTGGTTGCTTGGGGAGTTGGATGGGATTCTTTGGCCATTGATCATTCTACTCATCAGGAGAAGACCTCTTCTTGGTCAAATCGGTGAGTGGTTCCCTCAAATGTGAGAACCCCTTTACAAACCTCCTGTAGTAATTTCACAACCCAAAGAATCCCCTCAACTTCATGATGTTCTTGGGTGTTGGCAAATATAGAATGGACCTAATCTTTTCCTGATGTACCTGCAACCCTTTCTCATTGATAATGTGGCCTAGGTATAGAAGCTCTCTCATCCCGAACTCAAACTTGGATTCTTTCACATATAAGGATTGTGACTGCATAATGSTCAGAACCTCATCTAAGTTTTTCAGATGCTCTTTCCAAGTCCTACTATATATTAGGATGTCATGGAAGAAGACCAAAAGATACTTCYGCAATTGCCCCCTGAAAATGTGGTTCATGCTCGACTGGAAGGTTGTTGGTGCGTTGGTCAACCTAAAGGGCATGACTAAGAACAAAAAATTCCCAAAATGACATTTGAAATTTGTCTTCTCAATATCTTTCTCTTTGATGGTGATCTTATGGTAACATGACTGAAGATCTATCTTGGTGAAAAATACTTCCCCATGTAGCCCATCCATCAACTCATAGGCATGTTAGATGTATGGAATGCCAAAAAGTTAAAGCTGAGCATAAGCACTCAGTAGGGTTGCTGCAACATTTTCCCATTCCTGAATGGAAGTGGGAAGTGGTGACAATGGATTTTATTATGGGATAACTCAGAATAGGAAAACTGCATGATTCGATCATGGTGGTGGTGGAAAAGCTTACAAAAGCTACCCATTTTATTCCACTCAAAACTACTCACCAGGCAGCAGATGTTGTTGATATTTTCATGAAGGAAGTGGCACGATCGCATGAAATTCCTAAAACAATGATGTCTGACAGAGACCCGAAATTCACCTCGAATTTCTAGAAAGGATTGTTCAAAGGATTTGGAACGAATCTTAACTTTAGTATAGCTTATCATACCGAGTCTAATGGACAGATAGAGAGGGTGAACAGAGTGATAGAAGACATACTGAGCATGTATGTGATGGAAAAACCATCGAAATGGGAAGACAACCTACACTTGGTAGAATTTTATTACAACAATGGGTATCATGCATCATTGAAGATGAGACCATTTGAAGCACTTTATGGCAGAAATTGCAATACTCCAGTGAGCTGGGATAATCCAGCTGATAAGATAGTAGGTGGGCCAGAGTTTCTCAAGGAGATGGAGGACCAAACGATAAAAATTAAGAAGAATTTAAAAGCTGCCCAAGACATGCATAAGAGTTATGCCGATAAGAATAGAACCCATAGAGAGTTCAAAGTGGGTGATCATGTTTTCCTGAAAGTGAAAGCTAACAGGAGTTCCCTGAAGCTGGGAAGCTATGCCAAGTTGGCAGCCAGATTTTGTGGGCCATTTGAAATCCTAGAGAGGATTGGTCTAGTTGCTTATATGATTGCATTGCCTACATCTATGTCTGTTCATAATGTATTCCATGTATCATTGCTAAAGAAATATATATATGATGCTAATCATGTTATTGATTGGAATGTGATTCAAGTGGAGTAAGAAGGCACTTTTCAAGTGCATTCGATGCACATTTTGGATCGGAAAATCAAGCCTCTTTGGAATCGATCCATAGGGTTTGTAAAGGTCCAATGGACCTGGTATGTTCCTGAGGATGCTACTTGGGAGCATGAGGATGCAATGCGGACAGAATACCCACATCTTTTTGAGGATTTTTGAAAATTTTCTTGTCTATGGGTATATGATGCACTGAGGACAGT
>JASDQU010586991.1:43387-68760 GCA_032191745.1 Picea mariana | reverse complement strand
CAGTCGAAAAACTGAGAAGATAAGTTAGCGAGCAAATATTCAGGGAACCCATGTTTTGCTTGGAGAATATACTTCATTCTATTTTATGTAAGAAACTTATTGGGGTCCTTGTTTACTTGATTCATATCATACTTGGCATCCCATTATTGTTATCTTGGTATGCTTTGGGGTGTGAGTCTTCTCTTTTATAGAATGGCCTAGATTGTAAGATTTTTGAAAACCATGGAAGAATTTAAGATGAAAAAGGTTCTTGGTGACCCTCAGACCCTCAAAATCACCCAATCATTGAACTTCCTCTTATAAGAAAGTTTGAATGAAAAATATTACAATCTAGGCCATTCTTGAATCCAAAATCAATTCCATACTTGGCACTATCAAAACTTATGTTATACCTTCATTTACTTCTTATTTTCTTTCAGACAATGGATATTTCAAAACATGCTCTTGAATAACTTTAAGAGTTCAACAAGGATTTCCTAATTCTTTGCATTTTTTACAGTTGACATACTAGAGTAGTAGATTGTAAAAATGCATGATTGAACTTTAAGAAACTCTTTTAGACTAGTAGGAAAATCAATTATGCATTTTTACAATTGATAGACTAGGCTAGTAGATGAAAATTTGTCTCAATGGTTTCAAGACTTATGTGGAATTTGAGGTCATTGTGATACTAGATGACACATATCCCTATGTATCATTGTCATGGATTTATTGGGAATATTATAATGATACCATGCTCAATTTGAAACAACAACATATGTTTTTTGAAAAGGATGGTTGTAGGGTCATCCAACCATTATCATAGAGCCATAAGTTGTGCCTAAATTGGTAGTCATTTTCTTTAAGATAGAAACCAATATATATAATACAATTTTAAAAGGGTTGTAGGGTGAATGGTAGGAAGCAAGGTATCATGTTATGAATATATTTAGAAAAATGGCGGAATTTAATGGCTGATTTCCACAAGTTTATTTCCATGTCAATGTTTGGGGAGAAAACATTTAAGGTTCTATCTGTACATTTGTCTTCTTGGATAGTTCTATTTCCAAATATGAGGTGTTATCCATAAAAATAATGTTTTTTTTATGTATCAGCCATCGAAAATTTCAATCCCTTTAGGCCCTTCAACCACATACTCATGGTTTGTATGCCAACTTAGATTTTTTTCGATGATGGAAAATAAAAGCAGGGATACTAGGGTATATTTGTTCTTTATGGTATGTATTGAACCATGGGATACTCCAATGGCATCTTAAATTTTCTATTTTTCATGAAAAATAAATTATTGATTTAAGAATGTGAGGCTAAGACCTACTTGTGTGAGAAAAAGTCTCAAGTAAAGCTAAATTTTTTTGTCGAAAAACTTGGAGTGGTTAATCTCAAGGAGAAAGGTAGATCTATAATTTTTCTTGATGGTATGTATTTCCATGATCGATTCATCTAACATGTGTCTATCCATCTAGCATGTGGGCCTTTTTCGATTGTAATGATTCCAATATTTCTAGTAGCTCTGCTTTTGTGATAGTCTTCATCAAAGCTTCATTTTGTACATCGTCTAGGCATCCATCAGGAAATGAGGTAGATGCCATGATTTCTAGATGTTTTCTCTTGGTTTCTCTGTGTATAATTTTTTGTAATGAACCTCAATTTTGCAAGTATTGTGTTGAAGTCCATACATTATGACAATTTCCATCAAATATTTTTCATATGGTGTTATTTTTTTCTTCAAAACAATGCCTCACAATCAAAAAATTTGGTTTTTTAATTGCACCCTTCGTCAACCAAGTTATTCTACTCTTTATGTTCCATTTGGCCTCTTTTCATTCCCTTAATATGGCTTGGATCACCTCTTCATGGTAAGTTTCAGAAGGTGTGGTGATCCTTAGATCCTCAACATTTAATAGATCCACATACTTGAAAGGGTTTTTTTCCCAATCCTTCGAAAGATTTTTAACCTTGATAAAGTTCTTCAGAAAACTACACATCGAGTTCCTATTGTTCTAATGATATTTCAACGTAGTTTTGCTTTATGAGTTCCTAAAATCCTCATGTGAGAGATAGTGTGGGTTGAATTTAAATGAGGATGGGGTTTTTTTTCCACCAATGGATAATTCAAGTAGTATGTGGTTGTGATTAGATAGAGCATCCTTCAAGGTTGAAGCTCTATATGTACCAAATCTCATGATTAATACCTCCTGAATAAAAAACCTACCAAGTTGCTTTGATATGAAATTTTGACCAATGTTGTGATTTGTCCAGAGAGGTTCTATATTTAGAGGTTGATCTTCATCTACCAAGTGGTTTCATTCCATAATATGCACACAATAGTTTTCCATTGGATTTGATTGAGAATGTGTACCCTATATTTATATGTGACAATTAATGAATTTGAAATCATCCCCCATGATGAGGTGGGGCATGCATATCATAGTAAATTTTCTCATCTCTATCCATAAGAGTTTTCATCCATGGGATCAATGGTCCATAGTAGTTTATTACATCCAATTCAAAATTCAATTTCTCAAGCATAAAGTTCCTAGAATGTGATGAGGGTTAAATAATGGTAAGAACAAACCATAGATGAGTTCCAGCCCATAGTCAAACCTCTTAACTTCCCTAATGAGATGACTACCAAAATGGCCAATGTGACAATTGTTTCTTTAGTATTTTTAAACATTTGTTTGTGTGCACAAGGTTTCTTGTATTAGTAGAAGGCTAGACTTATTTTTTATGACCACCCACTTTAGCGAATAGTTTTAGACTAGACCATAAAACTTAACATTGAACGAGAGCATATTCTTTTGGGCACCCTTTGGGCATTTCTCGAATAAGGTCCCTAGATATAGTCAATTGTTTTTGTTTGACTACTCTTTTTGATTTTTTTTGTATGGGACAATATAGTGTACCCAACTTTAGTTGGAATGAGAGAAATGCCCATCGATGCTTCAAACCCATCTATCTAAAGTTGTGCCTCATGGTCTTGTGACCTTGTCTAGATTTGATATGTTGTAGATGGTGTTGCCTTGGATCCACTAGTATTCCTAGAGTGTGAAGGCCATGTAGGGTATTTTTGTAGGGGGAAGGAGTCATGTAAGCATATTTTGTAGGGTAGCTTTTATTTTTTATTTTGTTAGGGGACGTTTTGTGGGGGAAAGGAGTTATGTAAGTAGATTTTGCAGGGTGAGAGGGATCTTGTAGTTCTGTTTCTAGATGCACACAAAACCTAGTGCTTTTATAAGACTTTAACTAGAAAAGGAAGAAATCGAAAAAAATACCAATTTCGGTGGTGACATGTTCAGCCTAGTCCTTCTCTGTCTCTGTCGCTCTTTCTCCTTCTCTATCTCTGTCTTTTTCTCCTTATCCTTCTTGGCCTAGATCCTTCTCCTTCTCCTAGCTCCTCCTCCTTCTATGTCTCTGTCTTTGCATGAATATTGTCTCTTGAAATGACACGGGCTTCCTTCTCCTTATTTGTCTTTGTCTCTAGTTCTCAACTCTTGTGATATATTGGAATGACACAGGAAGGGTGTGGAATGACTGTGAAAGGGTGTGTAATGATCGTACAGGGGTGTGGCCAGTTGGAGCTTGTTTGATTTTTTATTTTTTATTTTAGTTATATATATTATAAAATTATTTTATATATAATTAATATGTGTGTGTGTGTGTGTGTGTGTGTGTGTGTGTGTGTGTGTGTGTGTTATTATTAATAAGTTTTTTTTATTTTAATTATGGTTTATAATAGATATTTTAAAAATGATCACAAGAGTTATAACCCATTTTAGTTATAGTCTCACATTTGTTTCTATCTATCTAGGAACTAAATTGCATCCATACTAGGGCCATCAAAAGTAGAGGTGGTGGTGCATTTCTAAATATTACAAAAGTTATAACCAATTTTAGTTGTAGCCTCATAGTCATAATTTTCTCTTTGTCTAGAAATTGGATTGCCACTGCAACAATACCATTATAAATAGAATTGGTACATTATTTCCTAATTGAGGTATTAATAGTGATTCTAAGAACTATTAAGGAAGATAC
Source organism: Picea mariana (assembly GCA_032191745.1). NCBI lineage: Eukaryota > Viridiplantae > Streptophyta > Pinopsida > Pinales > Pinaceae > Picea > Picea mariana. The sequence goes on along the minus strand of JASDQU010586991.1, from coordinate 64,725 downwards.
AACCATTTTAAAATCATAACATACAAACCCTATCAAAACCACATGACGGAGAGGTAGTAAAAATTGTGGAACCATAAGATGGTGTTGTTGAGAGAAAATTAAGGGAAGTACATGGAATGATGGAACAATGGAAAAATATTAATGAGGAAATGGATAGTATTTCCCTCAAAGTGGGATATATAATAGAAATAATTTGTTGGTTTGATTTACAGGATTCTTTCCATGAATGGTATATAAAAAACCTTTTATTTATGTGAAGATAACTACTTTTAACTTCTCTTTGGTGAATCTAGTCCTCTATGTGAAGTGAAAATCATTGAGGAAATACATGATGAGGTTGTGATTAACTTTTTTTAGTCTCCTCTAGTGGTAGTGTTCCCTCACGATCCACAACAAATCTTTCGATTCTATGTAGATGATATTTTTTCTATGGATGTTCCTAGTATATAGGTAAAATGATATTTGGATATATATAACTATGGTGAGCTTATCTAGAAAATACCTCAACCATTCATTGATTTCATGTACCGATATTTCGAAGTTATCATAAACACTAGTAGATGGGACCCTAGCTATGAATGAATTTTCGATACTTATTCATTATAATCATTGAGGATAGCACTCATATATGAGACCTTGACTTATGAATGTACTTGATAGGTGTAAGTATTGACAAAAATGTTTTCCAAAGGGTGAAATTCCCCTACCAAGGGCCTAAGGGCCCAAGGAACCTTGGATTATAGAATATAATACCAATGAGTAGTTGGGATATGACCTAAGGGATATTCATGAGAGAGTATATATACACATTGATATCATTGTGATGCAGGAGCATCGCCCCCAAAAAGCGAGCCAACATGGAAGACAATGAACAACTGTATAATCCCAGCCAAAACTTTTTGAATTTTCATTCAAGATGATGCGCCAATGTATAAATGATGCATTTATGAAAGCGCCTTTTGTATATTGTATCAGACCTCAAGCCATATGCTCTTGTCTGAAGTAGATAGGAGGTAATTAATAGATTTAATGTAGGTAGATAGGATTTATTTCCAGATTAGACAGTTTCAGATGGAAGGAGGGAAAACATATATAGACACCCTCATTGTTTCATTGTAACATTATTCAGAAGCACTCAGAAGAAGAAAAGAGCAAGCAGATAATTGTAGGAAGAACACCCATGTACAACTGTTGAATTAAGAGAAGAAAGTTCTGATTCAAATTCATGGTTGGTGTTGTTTCTCTGTGTAGATTGTTTATGTGCTCATGAATGTTTGCTTTCTTGTTATGCATTTGCTTTGTATATGTTGTGCATGCGATTTTAGGTTTCAAAATGAAGTCTGAGAGGGGAGAGAATAGTTTTCAATTGTTTCTCTATCCGAGCCAGGAGATTCCTGCAAAGTGTGCAGTTGAATTCATTTGCAAGGAGTGCGTTGATGAAGGCTCAGTTAGTTTAACACTTGTTCTCATTCACCCGGAAGTGAGAGTGGGTTGTCGAAGCCGTGCAAGGAGTGCGTTGGCGAAAGCAAAAGTCTCAGTTGTTAATCTGAGCAAAGGAAGTCAAAGACTGCTGCTGCAGGAAGTGCGCAGATTCAAAAGAAGGTTGAGCACTTGAAGTGTTGTAAGGTTTCCGCACGGAGTGCGCGCAAAGAGATCTCTTGTCTAAGAGATCGAAAAGTCGGAAGAAGCTCAGGAGGGGCAAAGCTTTCGAATCCGTTGAAGGATCACGTCGGAGGGTTCGTGTTAAGAAATCCCCAAGGGGGAAGAAATCAATGGTCGATATCCGTGGAAGGAACTCGCGAAGGAGCATCAGCCATTAGATCTCGGGGAGTTGTGTTGGGGTTAATCCCTAAGGAGCCACGTGAGAACTCGGAGGACACGTCGGGATAATGGCGCTATCGGGGTTTTCATAAGACAGAGAATCGAGATTTGGAAGGTCCCGAAATCCTGAGGAAAGATCATAGCCATTGATCCGATTGGACACGTGGCAGGAGATCCGGACGCATCGACGTTTGGAGGCATTGGAGTTTTCGCAGGCAAGGGAATTGTGCAACAGGAAAACGTGATTTGCGATTTCCCGAGAAGATCAGAGCCGTTGATCATAGCAGGGATGCATGGCGAGAGATCTCAGAAGTCGAGATTCGAAAATTCAGGATTTTCACATACAATAGAATCGCTGCATTAGAAACTGCGATTCTGCGATACTCGATAGAGTGGAGAAGGAAGCGGTGACGTGGACGAGAGAGCCCGCACGTGCATCGAGGTTTGGCATTTCAGATTTCTCAGTGATGAGAGACTCACGACAGGAGAAGTCACGATATCCTGAAACACGATAACCACACAGTTAATGTGTCGAGTGGAGGACAGGTGTTGACCGATCGGAGTTCGGGTATTTGCAAGTTCCGTGTACATTGACAATGGGAATTGCGATGTCCTGATAAGCAATTTTCGGATAGGGTTAAGGCCTGTAGTGGAGGACAGGTGTTGGAAGGCCAAGCCTTGCCGTGAATCGACGCCAGGTGGCATCGAAAATCAGAGAATCGGAGATCCCAAGGGCGTGATTTCTACGCAGGTCAAACTCGTGAATTTCGAAATTCCGATAGGGGAAAGGACTATGGTCTCGGGACCAATGGGTCACATGCAAAAAGGAGCAAGACGGAGGAGCTAAGGGCTGTAGTGAGAGCGCTATCGAAAATCAGAAATCGGGGATCCACGAGGTGAGTGATTCGCGACCTCGTAAGGGCCGATTTCCCGATCGGGAGAAGTCCCGATAAGCAGCAAGGAACACATGGGTTAATGTTCATCGAGGTTCAGGGATTGGTGAAACCCGATCTGGTGGCGGAAGGGCTCGCGATCGAGCGAGGTCCGATTTCTTGATTTTGATAGGGAGATCGTAGAGGAAATTTCTATGGGTGACAAAGTCCCGAAAGGGGTCTTGAAGAGCATTCAAACTCTTCGGGCCTAAGGAAGAGAAGATCCTGGTGGGAGCGGATGTGCCATGCGCATCCTGCGTTAGAGTGGTATCAGAGCAAGGCTATTTCTCTATTTTCTGCGACAGAGAGAAAAGAATAAATCACCATGCCACCGAGAAGGGAAAGACAATCACCTGATCCAGAGGACAAGGATGTGCGAAGAAGAGGGAGACAAGTACAGGTGCCAGAAATGGAGAGGCAGATACGTGATCTACGAGCATGATTAGAAGACATGGAAGTAGCACAGAGACACACAACAAATGCTGGAGATATGAGCGACTCTGAAGGCGACATTGAAGCTGAACCACAGGGATAAGTTGTAGCCGAAGATGCAGCCAACGAGTGATTAATAAAAGCTATCGCCCGAATGAGCTCAAAAACAAAGATGGACATTCCAGCTTATGAAGGGAGTCTGGATGCAGAAGATCTTCTAGATTGGATTAGAGCTCTTGACACCTACTTCGATTATGAGGATATCAAAGAGGATAAAAAGGTCAGGCATGCTATCACAAAGCTAAAGGGACACGCAACATTATGGTGGGACGAGCTTCAAGCAGATAGACGTTCCAAAGGCAAGAAAAAGATCAAAAGCTGGGATCGAATGATTGCAAAGATGAAGGCAAAGTTCATCCCAAGGGATTATCAAATCACACTGTTCAGGAGGATGCAGAACCTGAGGCAGAAGTTGATGACAGTGAAGGAGTATACCGAGGAATTCTATAAGATCAATATCAGAGCAGGTCATCGGGAGAGCGATGATGAAAAAGTTGCCAGGTATATGAATGGCTTAAGATACGATATTCAGGACGAGATGAGTATGACAACCATCAGAACAGTTGAGGATGCGTATCAGATGGTGTTGAAAGCTGAGGAAAAGCTAAGCCGTAAGACAACACAGCGAGGAAGAGGTAGGAGCCAGCCGAAAGGTAAGTCGGTTTCCCAAGATAGGTTCCAGAAATATAAGGATGACTGGAAGAAGCCTCAGACGAGAACCAAAAGAGGTGGAAGTTCACAGCGAGGCCAGCACGCCAAACAACGAAGGCAGCAGACAGAACAGGGTGGAGGATACGCTGATAATACCACATTTCCTCGTACCAGAGGTAAAGGAAGAGGCAGAGGTGGAATCATCACATGCTACACATGTGGGAAAAATGGACACAAGGCAGTTGACTGTCCAGATAAAAAGAAGGATGGAGGAGAAGATCACATTGCTGAGGCACAGAGGCGAGTTGCTGAAGCAAAAGATGCAGAAGATGGAAGGTCGTTAATGATGCATAAGGTTCTCTTAACGCCCGAGAAAGAGGTGGAGGACACAACACAAAGAAACAAACCTTTCAGAACCACATGCAAGACCAAAGATAGGAAGTGCAAGGTTATTGTGGATAGTGGAAGCACAGACAATCTCGTTTCAACTGAGATGGTGGAGAAACTAGAACTGGAGACAACTGATCACCCGAGTCCATATAAAGTCTCATGGCTACAGAAGGGACATCAGGTGAGTGTCACTAAACAGTGCTTAATGGACATCAAGATAGGAGGATACAATGATAAAATACTCTGTGATGTTATTCCTATGGATGTATGTCATTTATTTCTAGGCAGACCATGGCAATATGACAGAAACGTAGTTCATGATGGGAAGATGAATACGTATACTTTGGAGAAGAATGGAAGGACACATATGCTACTTCCAATTAAAGACAAAGAAGTAAAACTAGAATTGAGAAATACTGTACTTCTCATGAGTGGGAAGGAACTTCTGGCAGAAGTAAAGAAGAAGGAAGATCCACAATTCTTTGTGGTCAGGAAACCGAAAGTTGTTTTGACCAGCACAAGAGTGGATGACTTGCCAGAAGAAATTTAGGAACTGCTGGAAGAGTTCTCTGATATAGTGGTGGACGAATTACCTCATTCGTTGCCACCGATGAGGAGCGTGAGTCATCATATAGAACTCATACTAGGAGCCATTTTTCTGAATAAAGCTCTATATAGGTTGATGCCGCAGGAGAACAAAGAAGTCAAAAGGCAGATACAAGAACTGTTGGATAAAGGACTAATCAAGAAAAGTTTAAGTCTGTGTGCTGTTCCAACAGTACTGAGTCCAAAGAAATATGGAGGTTGGAGAATGTGCATTGATTCCAGAGCCATTAACAAGATAACCATCAGGTCCAGGTTTCCATTGCCACGGATGGATGACTTGATGGACTGCTTAAGTGGAGCCAAATTTTTTTCAAAGGTTGATTTGAAAAGTGGATACCATCATATTCGCATGAGGGAAGGCGATGAGTGGAAGACAACCTTCAAAACCAATGAAGGGTTGTATGAATGGATAGTCATGCCATTTGGCTTGACGAATGCACCGAGTACATTCATGAGGCTAATGAATGAAGTGCTGAAGGAATTCATTGGTAAGTTTGTCATTGTTTATTTAGATGACATATTGATTTTCAGCAAAACAAAAGAAGAGGATCTGAAGCATTTAGCTGCAGTAATGAGGAAGCTACAGCAGGAGAAGCTGTTAATCAACATGAGGAAATCTTCATTTATGAATACATAACTCATTTACTTGGGGTTTGTCATATCGGCAAATAAATTGAAGATGGATCCAAGTAAACTGGAGGTAATTAAAAATTGGCCATCACCGAGAAATGTTTTCGAGGTGAGAAGTTTTCATGGACTGGCTAGTTTCTATCGAAAATTCATCAAGAATTTCAGTGGGATTAGTGCAGCGATGATGGATACTGTCAAGAAAAGACATAAATATTTTCATTGGACTGAAGAGGCAGAGAAGAGCCTCAATCTGTTGAAGCAAAAGATCACAGAACAACCGGTTTTGGTGTTGCCGGATTTTACGAAAGTGTTCCAAGTGAAATGTGATGCAAGTGGTTTTGCCATAGGAGCGGTCTTGAGCCAGGAGGACAGACCAATTGCATATTTCAGAGAGAATATGGATGAGGCAAAGGTGAAGTAATCCACGTATGATAAAGAATTTTATGCTATCATATAGGCGCTGAAGAAGTGGAGGCATTACTTGATCCCAAAAGAATTTGTTTTGTATAGTGATAATCATGCATTGCAGTTTGTGACTCAATAAGAAAAGTTGAATAAAAAACATGCTAAATGGGTAGAGTATATGCAGAATTTTACGTTTGTAATTAAACACATTTCAGGTACTGCTAACAAAGTGGCTGATGCTTTGAGCAGGAAGTGTCTGTTGCTGCAGGAGTTCCGAGTCAATACATTGGGTTTTGAAAACCTTAAGGACATGTATGCAGATGATGTAGATTTTGCAGAGGCATACGAAGCAGCTAAGAATCCAGTTCTCAGAGACAGAAGCCCGTGGATAGATTACATGATCCAAAATGGATTGTTATTCAGAGGAAATCAATTATGCATACCGAATTGCTCCATGAGGGAGAATCTACTAAAATAAAAGCACAGTGGTGGATTAGCAGGGCATTTTGGCCACGACAAAACATTTTCAAAGCTGAGCGAAGCCTACTTTTGGCCGAAGATGCGAACAAATTTCAAGAATTTTGTTGACAGGTGTAGAATTTGCCAGCATTCGAAGTCCAGGAAGCAGAATGCAGGATTCTACCAATCGTTACCCATACCTGAAAGATCGTGGGATGAAATCAGCATGGATTTTGTATTGGGATTACCGAGGACGCAAAGAGGACATGATTTGATATTTGTGGTGGTTGACAGGTTTTCCAAAATGGCACATTTTATTCCATTCCAGAAGACCAGCTATGCAACTCATATCGCCAATTTGTTTTTCAAGGAGATCGTTAGACTTCATGGTTTACCCAGAAGCATAGTATCGGACAGGGATACAAAATTCATTGGACATTTCTGGAGGACACTGTGGAAGAATATGGGAACTAATTTAATGTTTATTTCTACCTATCATCCTCGGACGGATGGGAAAACAGAGGTGGTAAATAGAAGTCTGGGAGACTTACTCAGAAGCTTGGTGACAGAGCACCACAATAGTTGGGACAATGTGTTGCCATAGGCAGAGTTTGCTTACAACGATTCAGTGAACAGGAGAACAGGAAAAAGTCCATTTGAGATTGTATACGGAAGGCAGCCAAGAGGAGTATCTGAATTGAGGGATTCAGAGCATATAATGACCAAGAGCACAAGCACTGAAGAATTCGCAGAGGCGATGAAGGAACTTCACAGCAGGGTGAAGGAGCGATTGCTGGAATCAAACCAAGAATATAAGCGCAGGGAAGATCACCATCGAAGAAAAGTTCAATTTGAAGTTAGTGATCTAGTTCTGGAACATCTAAGGAAGGAAAGGTTCCCAAGGGGAACATACAATAATCTAAAAATGAAGAAAATTGGGCCATGTAGAGTCCTAAAGAAATTGGGAGAAAACACTTATGAAATCAAATTGCCAGGTGAGATCGGAATATCTCCAAAATTCAATGTCTCGGACTTATATCCATATAAGGATGACGAAGAAGGAGCTGGAAGTGATGAACAACCATAAATCCAGTGGTAGAAGCAGATGCCGATTTCATAAAAGACACAGATGGAGCGCATACTTGACAAGAGAGTGAGCAAAAAGACCAGACGGAAGAAATACTTCGAGTATCTGGTCAAATGGAAGAACCATCCAGTGGAAGATGCCAGCTGGGAGACAAAAGTAGTGATTCAAAAGCATGGACAGACCATGCAGAAGCTCACGGACAAGAGCCCATGAAAGTTTTCAACNGTGCATCATCTTGAATGATGCACCAATGTATAAATGATGCATTTATGAAAGTGCCTTTTGTATATTGTATCAGACCTCGAGCCATACGCTCTTGTCTGAAGTAGATAGGAGGTAATTAATAGATTTAATGCAGGTAGATAAGATTTATTTCCAGATTAGACAGCTTTAGATGGAAGGAGGGAAAACGGATATAGACACCCTCATTGTTTCATTGTAACATTATTCAGAAGCACTCAGAAGAATAAAAGAGAAAGCAGAGAATTGTAGGAAGCACACCCATGTACAATTGTTGAATTAAGAGAAGAAAGTTCTGATTCAAATTCATGGTTGGTGTTGTTTCTCTCTGTAGATTGTTTATGTGCTCGTGAATGTTTGCTTTCTTGTTATGCATTTGCTTTGTATATGCTGTGCATGCGATTTCAGGTTTCACATTGAAGTCTAAGAGGGGAGAGAATAAGTTTCAATTGTTTCTCTATCCGAGCCAGGAGATTCCTGCAAAGTGTGCAGTTGAATTCATCTGCAAGGAGTGCGTTGATGAAGGCTCAGTTAGTTTAACACTTGTTCTCATTCACCCAGAAGTGAGAGTGGGTTGCTGAAGTCGTGCAAGGAGTGCGTCGGTGGAAGCAAAAGTCTCAGTTTTTAATCTTAGCAAAGGAAGTCAAAGACTGCTACTGCAGGAAGCGCGTAGAGTCAAAATAAGGTTGAGCACTTGAAGTGTTGTAAGGTTTCCGCACGGAGTGCGCGCAAAGAGATATATTTTCTAACAGATCGAGAAGCCGGAAGAAGCTCAGGAGGGGCAGAGATTTCGAATCCATTGAAGGATCATGTCGGAGGGTTCGTGTTAAGAAATCCCCAAGGGGGAAGAAATCGACGGTCGAGATCTATGGAAGGAACTCGCGAAGGACCATCAGTCGTTAGATCTCGGGTAGTTGTGTCGGGGTTAAGCCCTAAGGAGCCATGGGAGAACTCGGAGGAGACATTGGGATATTGGCGCTATCAGGGTTTTCATAAGACAGAGAATCGAGACTTGGAAGGTCCCGAAATCCCGAGGAAAGATCATAACCATTGATCTGACTGGACGTGTGGCAGGAGATCCGGACGCGTCAGCGTTTGGAGGCATCAGAGTTTTCACAGGCAAGGGAATTGCGCAATAGGAAAATGCTATTTGCAATTTCCCAAGAATATCAGAGCCATTGATCATAGCAGGGATGTGTGGCAAGAGATCCCAGAAGTCGGGGTTCGTAAATTCAGGATTTTTGCATACAACAGAATCGCTGCATTAGAAACTGCAATTCCGCGATACCCGATAGAGCGGAGAAGGAAGCGGTGATGTGGAGGAGAGAGCCTGCACGTGCATCAGGGTTCAACATTTCGGAGTTCTCGGTGATGAGAGACTCACGATAGGAGAAGTCGTGATATCCTGAAATGCGATAACCATGCAGTCAACGTGTCGAGTGGAGGACAGGTGTTGATCGATCGGAGTTCGGGTATTTGCAAGTCCCGTGTACATTGACAACGAGAATCGCGATGTCCCGATACGCGATTTCCTGACAGGGTTAAGGCCTGTAGTGGAGGACAAGTGTTGGAAGGCCAATCCTTGCCATGAATCGGTGCCAGGTGGCATCGGAAATCGGAGAATCGAAGATCCCAAGGGCGTGAGTTCTACGCAGTTCAAACTCGTGAATTCCGAAATTTCGATAGGGGAAAGGACCGTGGTCTTAGGACCAACGGGTCACATGCAAAAAGGAGCAAGCCGGAGGAGCTAAGGGCTATAGCGAGAGCGCTATCGAAAATCGAAAATCGGGGATCCGCGAGGTGAGTGATTCACGACCTCATAAGGGTCGATTTCCCGATCGGAAGAAGTCCCGATAAGCAGCAAGGAACACGTGGGTTAATGTTCATCGAGGTTCAGGGATTGGTGAAACTCGATCCGGTGGCGGAAGGACTTGCAATCGAGCGAGGTCCGATTTCCCGATTTTGATAGGGAGATCGTAGAGGAAATTTCTGTGGGTGACAAAGTCCCGAAAGGGGTCTTGAAGAGCATTCAAACTCTTCGGGCCTAAGGAAGAGAAGATCCTGGTGGGAGCGGATGTGCCGTGCGCGTCCTGCATCACATTGTATTGAAAATGTTAGAATTTTATTGTAACAAACATATATTGTGGAGTGCTTCCTTCCATAATAATTAATTGATAGTGTTTCCCTACCTTAAGGGGATTCTATATATGATTGAATTTATTATTGTGTTGAATAATTTATTATTCTATAGTTTATATGTCAACTACAGGGGATATTTACAATATTCTAGTTTGACCATATGGCTTCTTATATATGTGTTTCTTATCTTTTAGATGAAAAGAAGACATTACAATCCACCAATGTTATGTTGTATATTTTTTAAGTGTCCTCACTTGAATCAATTGTTATATCTTGTTACTTGATTTTGAAATTGTTTGTGTGAGTCATGTTTGAGTATAGAAACCCTCCCATATTTTCATTGCATGTGTCATTTGTGAACATGCAGGCATAAATAATTAACAAATTAAATACCTTAGTATTTGTGTGAGGCATGTGTTTGATAAACCATTCAAAACCTTCAAGTTCACCAACAACAATATAGTAGATAGAATATTTGTCATTGATCCTTCATAAAGAGGTTGATGTGACTTCTCGAGTATAGGATCAACATCATGACTATCATCCTGGTTGTTGTCATCCATTGGAAAAAATGTGTCTTCGATCAATACACGTATCTCATATTTATGATTTGTATCACTAATGTTATCTCTATCCATATCATCATTAATAACTTGGTCAGTAGCTTTAATATTTTGATCTCAAATTTCACCACCTTGTAAAGGAGTATTTCTACTAGTACTTGGAAAATAACTCTCTAGAGGTCAACATTTCGGGGGCATCGTCTATGTATTTAAAAACAACGTAGTAAAGTTAGTTTGTATAGAAAATATAAAAAAATGATAAGAAATATTACTAAAATTCATCACATGATAACTATTACAAAGAATACATTAAATATTGAATAAACTCTTACCAAGGGACGATATTCATAACCCCCTTCGATGTGCCCCTTCTCCCTACAATTTCTTTCAGCTGTTGTTATTAAAAGTCTTCTTCTTTTGCCTCTGGGGGGGGTAGCTCAATTGGAAAGTGCCGTGAAAATGAAGTTCCATGAGGTTTCGAGTTCAACTCCCCCCGACTTACAATGTGTGCCACGTAAGGGGCCTCGTGGGCACACCTGGAGGTTATAGTTGTAGCAGTTGGATAACACGGCCACGTGTAACGCAAGCACATGCCCAACTAGTTGTTGATTCATCCAGACATATAAAAAAAAAAAAAAGGTCTTCTTCTTTTCAAGCCCCTGCAATTATAGCAAGGGAAATAACATTTTCCATCACCCCTTGCCTCTAATGTTGCTCTAAATTGCGCAAGCTTCATGTCATTTTCATTAATAGTGACAAATCTGTGTACTGACAAGTAATTGTCTTACCTACACCATACCAAACAGTAAGTTGTCAAATTTTTATATTTTAGCTACTCCTTCATGATATTTTAGCTACTCCTTTCGATTAGTATATGTTTATTTACAGTGACCTACAATTCTCAAAATTAATTTTCTAAGACATTTTGACATTTTTTTTATTTTTTATCGATTAACTATTAAGATTGATATGCTTCAATTTGTACTTTAGATTAATGTGTACTGAATCACCATGGAAAATAATTACACACCATTTAACGAAAGTGGTCAAAAATTCTCAAATTTGAATCACTCAACACCATACACTAGCCTCTAAGTTGTTTTGTAGAGAAAATGTTAATCTTTGAAATTCACCACTAAAAAAAGAATGCCATTCATTTGTCATCCACAATTGGGTTTGGTTGGTTTAAGTTATGATGTGTTGATTTGCAACTACTTACAATGGTCACAATTTTATTTTCTAAGACACTTTGTCATGTTCTCATTTTTCATTGTCTAACTAGTAGAGTTCATCATGTTATCGTAGATTTCATCATGAAAATTTTATATTTTAGCTACTCCTTATTCATATAAGTGTATAAAAACTTACATCAACTACAAACTAGAGTTAATCACTATATCTAGAATTGTGTGTGATTATAAAAAATTGATAGAAACCACATCACATAAGAATACAATGTTGTATGACTAACCTAACCTAATACTAGACTAAACATTTGAAATAAATTAGGTAGGCAAAACATCATAGAAACACAAAAGTTAGAGAGATAACAAGGTTGCTAAGGGATATGATTAGACTTAAGAGAAAAAAATTTCCACTTTCTATTTCAAACATTAGTCCAACCGGTAAAGTTGTTATGAGTTGGTGGTTTTGTAATAAGGATTAAATTTACATAAGGAATTGTAGGCTCAAATTGATCTAGATTGGTAATGGTATCCATTCTTAATGTTTGAATTGTCTTATTGATGGAGTATTTTTCCCTCTTCTTAAAATACTTCTCTGGAAAACATTTTTCTTGACATTTTACATGAATTTCCATAGAATATACTAGATAGAAACAAAAACCAATGACATAAAAATTTTGAAATATGGTAATGCACATATATATTATCAAGGAAAAAACAAGATACATGAAATTTCCTTTTAAAAAATTTTTACAAGTTAAATGACTATATGTAAATAAATAAATAATAAAACATATTAACCTTGCAAGTTCAAAATCTGAGCTATGTAGAAGAATAATTGGATTTGTTCAACCGGTGGGTGACAAAAAAAATAAACAACTCAAACAAAATCCATGAACAGTGTCACAACTATAGAAAATGTGTCGAAAAGTCTCTTAAAGTCAAGTATATATAGATCGATTATCGTCGATATAGCGACGAAAATGCATGATTTGACATGCAAAAAGTCAACTACACGTTGCAAGCCATATGTGTTAGCAGGTGCGGTGAGATAGTCAACAGTCATCGATATAGAAACGAAATTTCGTCGTAATAGAGATGATAATCGCGGCCAATTTAATAAAAAAATGAAAAAAATGCTTAACTTAATACATATTTTTCGACAAATCTAAGAAACGTGGAAATGTTTCGTGGAAAAATCCACCCATATGTAGTAGATATAGTATATTCAATGAAAACTTACACATGTGATCAAAGAGTCCTGTAATAAAATGAGAATGATTTTATGGGAAAGAAACATGGGACTATATTATATTAAGTAAAAATGGAAGATACAACCAAACAACCTTGATGTTGCAAGGTTCCCTTTCGGTGACCCTTTGCTCCAACACAGAAACTTGCTCCAAACTTGCATGAAGAGGATCCACAGTAACTTGATGGGCATATGAAGACCTCAAGCATCAATTGAAATAGAATCCCTCACACAATTCTCAACCTATTCCTTCATTAATTCCCTTATTTCTCTTGCTTAATCTTTTCCATGAGAAATCCATAATTATATAGGAGAAAGAGAGGTGGTTAAAGAGATTAGGATGATCCCACCAAATTAGAGAAGTGACTAGGATTCCAAACATACAGATGCCAACTCATATTCTAGAAGATCCCTTCTAGAACTTTTGTGAACTTCGACCTTTTCTCAATCTTCCAACACCATTGAACCCTGGTTGTAGTGAATTCTGCGGAAACGTCGCAAGCAGTTTCACGACAATCTATGGAAATCAGGCATTTCTGCACTATACCTTATGGCTGGCCTGCGACGGCCTTCTAAAAACAAGTTTTGTAGAAGAGGGATCTAGTCACTTTTCTCATGAAGAAAGGTTCTTTTGGAAGCCTGAACACATGCTATAGAAACATCACTAGGGTGACTAAAATAATGTGTAACAGAATGCCCCCCAAAGTATGAGGCTGGAACTCATGATAGCCGAAATACTTTGTAGAATATGTGTGTGTGTCGTAAATAAGGAGTGCACCAATCAGAAACCTGCAAGCAACATAGCATCTGGGAAATATTATACCATGTTTGAGGTAGGCATTCCCATACTTAGACTACAAGTGATTTAAATAATAAATGTCAGTCATGGCCACCAATCATACACTATGGATCCATGTCACCAAGATTTTACATAGTCACTAGGAATACACTATGGATCTATGCTCATAGAAAACTCAGATTTAGACATAGCCACAAGACATACAAAGTGGATATATGTGCCAATACAAATCATAAATACTCCATCACAACCTAGATCGAAATAATGAGATCCAGGGTCTTCAATCCCATCATCCGTAAGTATGAATATAACCATGCGATTATAGGTGCTAAAGTCGAACATGGTAGAAATCACTTGATTACCGACCATTGATGAAAACCATTAAAAAGTGCGAGGGAAATCACCATTGATGTCAATGAATCCCAAGGTACCTTAGTACAATCCAACGAATGCGAATAAAATGAGCTAAAGTTGAACACTCAATAGAATCTCTCAATCATGGGTCAGTGATGTGAACCCACTATCGAAAGTGAAGAAACCTTCCATTGAGGCATGCAGGTTCTAAGGTACTAATTTTATTTCTACGTCTTATTCCTGGATAATGAGTTGAAGTCGATAGGAAAAGACTCGTCATAAGAGGGCCTTGATGTATCCCCCATCAATGACAAAAAACAAGTAACAGATTTGAGGTAGATCAAAGTGTGAAAATGATTTTAAACTGACACAGGGAAGGTCGACATAGTAGGAATTGATAACTGCAGACAGACGACTCGATAGAAGGCTTGTGTAGGGTTGGAATTATATTGAACATATGAACGAAATGAAAATGGTATTGGAAATATTGACTCAAAGACGACCCAATATATGAACTTCCAGAAGGTCAAATGAGAGACAAATGAATTTCCCAATCTGGATTCAATGATGAAGGGCGTGTCATGTTCAGGAGAGACTACTACTGCCACTAACACAAATATAGAGACACATTTCTTTCCCAAAATTTCCCCTGCCATTTATGGCGAGTACCTCTTTATTTTTATGCAATCTTGAGGAGGATAACATATGCTTGTTGATGTAAGCTCATCCTTCGGACGAGTCCCTCAGATTATGTTTAATGAACCCTAAGAAGGAGTAGTTTGGTTCCATATAGGTCTTTCGATGTTTGTTTAACAAGTCCAAAGAGAGAAAAATCGAGGGTTTTTTATATTTAGAGAGTTTGAAAAAAACTTAAAGAGGACTCTCTTAGTTCCTTTTTTGTAAATTAGTTTAATGAGACCAAAAAGATGATAAACTATCACCCATCAAATGTTTTCTTCAAATACTTTTACGAGCGTGAAAAGAACAAGGTTCCTTGACAATCTTTTTTTTTTATGGAGTGTGAAAAGAGCTTAAAGGATACTCCATAGGTTTCTTTTTTCTTGTTACCATGACGAGTAAGAAAAAATGACAAAAGTATGCTTGGTTGTGTTGTCATTGATTTGCAAGCACAAGAACGAAAAAAGACTGAGCTCGAGTTTTTTTTCCTAAAAAACCTAAAAAGTACTTGTACAAGCAACAAACGTAAAAACAAACGAAGAAACATATATGTGTTACATCATTTAGGTTCCTAGATTCTTCATCTATGAAAAATCAAAAGACTTATAATGTCATTAGAACTTTAGGTTTTAAGTAAAATGAAATAAAATAATATAAAATATTAATGAAAAAAGTAAAAAGTGAATAAATATAGGTGAAAACGCTTTTTACCATTTCATTGTCATTTTACCCAAAACTTGTCCAAAAAACCCTATTCCACCTCAAACTTCCACTATGGACTGCGGGAGGCACAACCAACCATTCGACGAATGACTTTTTCTAAAAATGTAATATTCTTGTCCTCTTCATTTTGCATGGATTAATTTATGTTTTTACTAGTTAAAAATGGTTTTTGAGTTAAATTTTATGAGTGTAGGTGCGTGTAGGGATCGTCGCAGGTGGTTTATATCGTGCCCTATGAAAATCATTGATTTTTATAGGCGGCCTTATGGCTAACCTGTGAAAATTCCATACTGCATAAAAAACTCACTTGTGTTGGGCACAACTCAAAAATTTATCATTTATATTTGGCCAATAAAAATTTCCAATAAAGAAAAATGAAGATGCTAACTTCTCCTTATGGCTCCAATGCAGGTTTTTTACTGTCATAATGTTGGAGTGGAGGGAGAGAGAGCATGAGGATGATGATCATTTCATCGGGAATGACCTAGGCACAGTTAATGCCCTGCGACAGTGTGGGCTGCTGGAGTTCTTCAAGATCTAGGGCATGAGGGCCCAATTGAGGTTACTTGAGTATTTAGTTCACATGTGGGATGTGGATCAATAGGTGTTCCATGTGGGAGCCCACGTACTCTCTTTAGATATCAAGGATATCTATTTTTTGATGGGATTATCTCACCGTGGATCTCATGTGACCTTGATAGGTAATAGAGGTGGAGGTTTACTGATGAGTGAGTATGTTCATCGGTACTGTGAACTAGGGGTCAAGAGACGTAAAGGAAAGGTTACCATTAGGGATGTCTGGTATTTACCCCTTCAGACTATCCTTTTCACTATCTCATGGATGGAGGGAAGTGCATCTCCTCATATGTATCTCCATAGTTACTTCCAGTATGTAGTGGAGTGCATGGAGCGCCGGGTATTTAACTAGTGTGACGAGGTTCTTCAGAGTATGAAGAAAAAATTGACAAAGTGAAAGAAAGGTGACCTTAAACAATTCGGGTACAGGTCCATTTTAGTGTCCTTCTTCCTCGAGAGGGTTCCACACTTGCGCTTACAGGTAGAGTGGGGCATATCGGCCCCACAAGATCGAAGAATAAATAGGTGGTGTGACCTTATGGCTCGACATGTGACCAGCCCCATCATTAAATATAAAGATGTGTTCTGCCTGAAGGTTCTCAGTGGGGAAACTTGGGTAAGAAGCGCATTTTGTTTTTATAATGTTTTTGTAAATTTTGAAATATGAAATGTTTTTTATGTTTTCACTCCGACGAATAATCAAGAACTCTTTAACAACACAGATGTAGGACCGCACTGGCCTCTAGGTACATATCCCATCCATAAATGAGGGGAGACAATTGAGGAAGTAGGGTTGATTTCCATTGATTATGATGAGATCGAGAAAAACCTGGAGGGGTTGGCAACAGATGTCTCGGATATCTCTATCGACAAGATCCCTAGACATTACCATTTCCATACCGTGGGCTTATCTAGTTCTCTTAGTCAACTTCTCCGTAGGGTATCACGAGCAATCGTGTGTTATCATGAGAAACATCCTTGATGCTATTTTGTAGATGAAGCCATGTGATTCACTTTTTTTATATTTTGGTCTTCGAACGAAAAATCACTTTTTGTAAAAACTTTTATCATTATATATACATGAGGCTTCTACCATCTTACTTGATTTATATACAAAATGTGATTGGATTTATAAATGTCTCAAATGTATATCTACCATATGTTAGTAACAATTCATCTCCGAGGCACAAGAGCATTCAGGATTACAAATGGCGTGATGAGCGTCGAGCGCAGCTTACAGAAGACACCCATTTCGGGCTTGAATCAAGCGAGTGAGCAGTCTGATTTCTAGCGGTTAGGATTCATCCAAAGGAATAGATCGACAGTCAGTGGGAAATCACAGATATCAGATTTGCACTGAAATTAGTGCTAATAGATCGTGCCCATATTGTATGAAGGGAAGAATAGTGGTCGTCCATCCAACGGACGCGTGGTGCGAGATCCAGTCGTATCAGCTTTTCGGTAGTCGTGAGTTTGAAGGATGAAGGTTTTATGTCGTTGAACATTTCGAAACCCTGAACCCCAAAATCATCGAAAGTCAGGCCCGCGATATCATGGAGCATTCTCATCCGTCCATCTAAAGGAGACACCTAGCACCAAATGGAGCCATCTCGGCGTTTCATCCATCGCAACCCCAAGCCGCAAAGAGCAGCTCCATCATATTCTCGATGCACGAGGTGTCGGGAGTGTCCAGGACTCGGGCCCACAATATCACTGAGTGAGTTTCAGGACTGTCAAATCTCAGAGGAATGCGTGGCACTAGATGGGGTCGTCTCCTGTTTTTTGAAATCGTGATGAGCAAAAAACACGAGACGACCCNCGTTTCATCCATCGCAACCCCAAGCCGCAAAGAGCAGCTCCATCATATTCTCGATGCACGAGGTGTCGGGAGTGTCCAGGACTCGGGCCCACAATATCACTGAGTGAGTTTCAGGACTGTCAAATCTCAGAGGAATGCGTGGCACTAGATGGGGTCGTCTCGTGTTTTTTGCTCATCACGATTTCAAAAAACAGGGATTAACTCTTTCCCATTCGCGAATGCCGAAAGAGTCTTGGGGATAATCACATGGTCACAGCCCGTGGTCACTTGGGGAAAGAAAGGAGCTGTGTAAAGGAGCCAAAGGCGTCGAAGCTAGTCGTCGAAAGGATCATTGTGATCTTCATGCGCCATCTGATGCGATCTTGATCCTGGTTTTCGCTTGGAGTAAATGAAGGCAGGAACAGGTGGTTGAAGCCTCTTTTCATTCATTAAGTGTGGGGAATGGAAGGTATGACAAGCGGTCTTCTCGAAGAGGTCCTGTGTATCGATTTTTTCAAACAAACCATGCCGAATTCCTTGACCAGACAGAGAAGTCTGCGCACGCTAGCCCAACACTTAATGGCTCAGCTACCTTCCCCTTACAGGAGTCATGCGCAGTTAAGGTGGCATCTGATAGGGATTATCCGTCCGAATTCAGCTGAAGGGACACCATGCCTTGGATGGTTGGAAATGCCTCTGTTAGGTGAATTTTCCTGAGTATATAGACTCAGTATTTTTATTTTGTAATAGATCGATGGTTGAGCAAGGCTCCCGATTGTAAAGCTTTGATGAAGCGTTGGTCGGTCTGGTTAATGTATAAGGCATTGGAGACTTCTTACGTTATGGATGTCAGCTTCTTTTCCATCTCTTTGTCTGATGGGTTAGAACAGCTCGAAATTGGAGGATCCAGTCGAGTTGTAGCTGTTGTAGGATGATGTAGGTTGGATCACTGTAACAGTTGCATTGTTTCTAATCGGTTCCTATGATTTTCTCAATGCTGAAAACGACTTGGAATTGAAAGATTCAGTCGAGTCGTTCCTCAGCTCCTTGAAGCTCTAGACCAAGAGGATCTTGGCTTATGATTTTTTTATCCTCAAGCTTCCGAAGGCCTGTTGCCCGAGGTAGTCTTGCTCGCCCTTCTCTCAAGTCTTCCATCTACCACCCTTTAATCTATTTACTGACTGAAGTTGGATCAAGACCTCCCTTTATTTCTACATGCCAGGCCCAGTTTCCTGAGTTAAAGCTATATCATCTTGAGCCTTTATCCATTTGATCACCCCATTTATTAAACTGTGACATAAAAAACTGATGGGCATTGGGGTTTTCTCCTGCAAGAAATCTGGGAGTGACTTCTGACGCTAACATTTCTGGCGCCCTTGTTGGGACGAAGTTGAAAATTTTCCCCGGGATTGAACGACATTCAACCTCTGATTTCAAAGGTGCATCGGGTATCAGAGCCTTTGAAGATTGCTACTGTGCACTTGGCGACTCCATTGTGACGACTCTGCTTGGGAGAACCTGCTCTATTAATTGTGGCTTTCAAAGGTAGACACAAGCGGTCTCATCCACAACTGCCTCTAGCTACACCTGAAACTAATCCAGAGGTGTTTCTCAGAAAAGGAAAGGCCTCTGAAGAAGAAGCTTCCACCGCCAAACCAGGTAATCCGCCATCTCCTTTTGTAGGAACTCCATTTTCTCCTCCTTAGTTTCTTAATAGACCTCCTTCAGGGGTTTCCCGTTTCCTAAATTTTGGGAGTGTTCCTGCTGAGTTTGCCTCTCCCGGTCTAGGACTGGAGGGAGAAATCCTTGTCACTCCCCTCTCCTCTGAGGCTGTACCTTGGCGTAGACCTAGGACTGCAGAAAATTTCCCCACTCCTATCTTTACTGCTCCTCCTCTTGTTACTGTTACTACTTCTATGAAAAGAGGAGCACCTGCTGACTTGAGCTCGTTAGCCTTCTCCTTAAATCCCCTCTTGTTTCCCACTCCACTTCGGGACTCATTCCCAGTAGGACCTTCGTGAACTCCTTCTCCTCCAAGTTCTCCTCCACCTAATATTCCTATGGCTGGTGCTAATACCCCTTTGAATAGAATGGACACCATAGTCTATGCCATATATGCTCCCTTATTTCTACCCCATCCTATGAATCCTCTCCCTGCTAGAGATTACTTGAAATACATGCCCAAGTTCACCGGAGAAGGGGACGTAACTATGGAAGAGAACCTGGATGCTTTCTACAGTTACGCAGACAACCTCAACATTGAAAATGAAGATGTCTGGATGAGAGTCTTCATCCAGAGCCTGGATGGCAAGGTGAGGAAATGGTTCAGAGGATTGGCCCCAGATCTATTGCTAGGATCGAAGCCCTGGATAGTGCTTTCCTAAGCAGTGAGGCGATAGGAAAGATTTCATGTATTACATGACAGAGTTTGGGTCTTTGAAGAAAATGGAAGGAGATTCTGTCTCTGACTTCTCCAAAATATTTGATAAGATGTATAATAAAATTCCTGCCGAAATAAAACCCTCAGAAGCCTCGGCCAAAATTTATTATGTTAGTGCGTTTGGCCCCGATTTCTGTCTTTTTTTGAGAGAAAGAAGAGCCACCACCTTATCTCAAATGCAAGATGTGGCCATAGAGGTGGAATCCAATGTATTAGCATCTGACAGACTGAGGAACAAGGCTGATGTAGACAGAAGAAAGGGAAGGTCGGAAACCTCAACTTCTGGACCATGGGTGCCCCACCCTCAAGTGGATGAACTGACCAAGACGGTGAAGTCTATGTCTGCAGAGATGGAGAGAATGAAGGTCAAGGGGAGGACAGCATACAAGAGCCCTCAAAACACTGAAAACAAAGGAGGTTTCAGGAGGAAAAACAATTTTACTCCCCCGAATGTGCAAGGAGAGAGGGGAAGAGACAGAGAAGACTAGAAAATTCAGGCCCCTTTTCAAAAGAATTTTGTGGCCAAGGGGAAAGAAGGGGAAACAGATGAGCCTGATCATGAAATCCATTGCTTTGGAGACACTCCTTCTTTTCCTCATCTCACTCAATCAGCATACGAGGAGTCCCTCATGGACAGTCAGCTAAATTAACTGAGCAAAGGAGACAAGGCTAGTGGAAGCCAAGGCAGGTATGATCTACGTTCTAAGAAAAAGTCAGTAGCACCTGATGTTCCTGAGCGGTCCACTAGAACAGAGAAGCCTGCTAATGAGGTAGCAGATAGTCATAGAGGTAAGAAGACCCAACCCCTCTCTCCCATATCTCAGAGTCATGTTCCCAAGATAAGAGAAATCCCTAAGCTTACATCTTCTTTCAATTTCGAACATGAAATTCAAAAGATCAGAATCCCTGTGCCCCTAACCGAATTGATTAAACATGAAGGGTTCAAGAAATGCTTCTCTAATATTTTACAGTCTGAGGTCTCATGCCTTCCCACAGACTCCATCAATTTACAAGATGAAAAGCCTGCAGTTATTCTAGGTCCTATGGTAGAACACAGGAATGACTCATCCCCTCCCTTCTACACTTCCTTGAACATCCATGACAAGGTACTGCACAACT
>JASDQU010586991.1:0-27227 GCA_032191745.1 Picea mariana | reverse complement strand
TCTCTCGGTACTCCATGTCTAGGACCATGTGGGCCTCGAGACATGATCTCCTAGTTATCCCTAGATATCGGGGATAACAAGAACAACCAAGCTGGTGGATAAGTTCCGCCCTATATCCCTATCCCCTTGGTGTCGAATTTGACCAATAATTTTGTCATAATGAATCCACTTCAATCCTCCAAATTCCCATCTAGAGGAGGTCAGTCTTATGTCTTGGGAACCTCCCAACCTGGATCTAATCCAGTTGGGGGAATTTTTAACAACCCTCAGTTTGGAGCTAATCCAACTCGGGGCAATTTTCATAACCCTTATCAGAACTTTCCTGCTAGAATGATGCCCAATACATATTTCATGAATCTTCCCTGAGCAGGGTATTTTAATTCCGAACAAGGTTCTGGTCCTCACCAGAATCATGGATGGAACGCATCTCCTAATACTTAGTCTTTTGCGGGAGGATGGGGTCAGGTGTCGCAACCCCGTATTCCCTTTCTGGCCATGCTTAAACTGCCAAATTTGTTTAAACTAATGAACGACCTAGTGAGTCATGATCCCACATGGCCCCCTGTCCCCACCAAGATTCCATCAAAAATTCCAAAGTTTGAGGGTAAGAATGGCGAGGACCCTGGTGATCACGTCACTACTTTTCACCTCTGGTGCTCATCGAATTCTTTGAATCACGATTCTATTAGATTACGATTGTTTCAGTGAACTCTTATCGGGATTGCATTAAAATGGTATATTGAGCTACTGAGGGGAACATATGGGTCTTTTCAATAGTTAGTGCTAGACTTTCTTAAAAAAATTCAACTACCTATTCGTTATGATGATGGCCTTGAACTTTTGTCAACTTTACGCCAGGGTACCGACACTCATATTTCGGACCATATCTAGGAATGGCGTATATGAAAATGGTTAGTTAAGACTCCCATACCCCCAACCTTTCTTTTAGAATGGTTTTTAAAGTCTTTACACACTCCTATTTAAAAGGACGTTGCTACCTCCGGGGTCTTTAGCGAGGAAGAGGCCATTTTTTGAGCCCAACAATTCGATTTGATCTATGCTCAGTTTGGGATGTTATACCACCTTCTTCCTAACACACTACGGTCGAGTCATGTTCCTAGATAGATTCTTGGGCCCCATGTAAATGGCATTGTGGGGTCCACCAATGTAAGTTCCACAGACTCGGCAACAAAGTCTTTCGAAGGAACATCTTCATATGGATCCTCCAAACCCACCCAATTTATGGATGTACATTCCGCGTAGTTGTCGAAAAACCCAAATGGTGACCAGCAACCAGATGGGAATAAATGGAAAGGTTGAAATAATCATAGAGGTGGGAATAATAAACCCAAATACAAGGATAATAATGGAAAATAGAATGATAATGCTAGAGAGGGAAAGAAAGAAAAGTGTAAGGTTAAGTTTCCTTGTAAACTTTGTACTGATGATCACCTTACACACTTATGCCCCAAACTTGTGGAGGCTGCGAGGCTTTTAAATATTCTACCCACTATGCTAACGAATCATTTTCCTCACAACTAACACTTAGCCTTGATTTCTTCAAATGCTGGAAATGCGCTTGGTCAGAGTCAAAACCCACCATGGCAAGATGGCAACCATGTTTGTATCAATATGGTCGATGAAAAAATCGATATAGCCACTCGGTCTCAAGATTACAGCTCTTCAAAAGCTAGTACCATCCTAGAAGCTTCTCCTCCACCCCTGGAGATGAATTTATATATCAAGAAACTAGAGCCACCACCTCATATTTTGAAAGGAGTATTCAAGCGCTCTACCCATAACCCTAATCCTAGAGCCACCTAAAACTACTCTATTGTTGAGGATCTGGGCCAAACACCTTGCACGATGTCTTCTTTGGAGGTACTCTAGATGTGTCCATCACAGAGGAATGCCTTACTGTCTGCCTTAGGAGCTCTAGAACCTAGTGGCTTGAAGATCATCAAGTTTTATGTCACGAACGTGAAACCTCGCTTACCCTACCATGTGGATTTCCAAATCCACGTGGAGTATTCTAAATATACCATAAAAAAAGTGGTTTTTGATGAAGGTGTTACCACTTGCATGATGTCCTTACTCTCTTGGAAAGCTATTGGTTCTCCAACCCTTTCAAAGTCATTTACCATGTTGACCGCAATCGACGATCATTCCTTCCACCCTCATGGTATTCTCCCCACCTTTCTAGTCCAGTTAGGTGGGAAGACGATAGAGGTGGAAGTAGAGGTAGTTGATGCACCTCTCAATTATAACCTGTTACTAGGTCACAATTGGACTTATGCTATGGTCGTCATTGTATCGTCTATTTTCTGCATGCTTTGTTTTCCTCATCAGGGGGATATTGTGACGATCGACCAGTTATCCTTTGCGTACTCTAGCTCGAACGCATCTGTTGGACAATCGATCCCTGTGGTCGAAAATTATCAGCCGACAACTGAGAATATCGATGTTAGAATGTATTCTTCCCTCATGGGTACTTTCGACTTCTCAGCACCGACTCACCACATTTACGCCATGTCTAGTACGCCCGCTTCAGTAGAGAAGTCCATCCCTTTTTGCACTTCTTATTTTAGTGACCTTTGGAACCTACCTTCTCTAACTTCATCTATTTAAGGTCAGTTGAATGTTTGCATGGCTATGCCACTATTGAAAGCATAGATTGCATATCAATCTATCCTTGACTCTTTTGTCGATCCCGATCCTATTCCCTTGCAAACGGTCGAGGAGGATCTAGTTCTTAGGCCTGTGTGAGCCACTTCGTTATCTTGTTCACATGTTTTCTTGGATGACACTTTTCCTTCAGACGAAGCCATCCATGAAGCCATGAATGTTTCTGAGAGACCTTGGGACGATATGCATCATATATCTTATTTTCTCCCAAGTCTTGAAATAATTGAGCAAGATGATTTTAGATCTACCCTGAGTGAGATAGTCGGTCACGCCATAGTTCCACTTGATACGCATGGCATTTATGCTGAAGGGAATATGGCGAGTATTTCTCCTACCATCCAGATTGATATCCCTCATACCCCTGGCAAGATCAAAAAATGTAAATATAAGTGCATATTGTTCACCATGAGAGATTTTGATCTACACCAACCTCTTCAAATAATTTCAAGACATATTCGCTTGGTCATATGAAGAGATGCCAGGGATCGACCCCCATATTGTCGAACATGAGATTAGGAATTACCCAGATGCTAAACCCATTCGACAACATCTTAGAGTTGTTAATCCTAGGAAGGCCCCCACTATTAAGGCATAGGTAGAGAAGCTACTTAATGTTGGCTTTATCTACCCGATTCCCTTGACTGAATGGGTATCCAACCCCGTTATCGTAAATAAAAAGCAAGGAACCATCCATGTGTGCATGGACTTTCACAACCTAAACAGGTCCTGTCCTAAAGATAACTTCCCCATGCCTTTCATTGATCAGATTCTCGATGAGTGTGTGGGAAGAGAAATATTTTCTTTTATGGATGGATTTTTAGGCTATAACCAAATCCATATCAAACCCAAAGACCAACATAAGATGACATTCATATGTCCTTGGGGCACGTTTTCATACCAGAAAATGTCTTTCGACCTGAAAAATGTTGGAGCAACCTTCCAAAGAGCCATGACTTTTTCTTTTCATGATCTCAAACACATAGTCAAAGCTTACCTTGATGATCTTGCTACTCACTCTCGCAAGAGAGTGGATCATGCTACGCACCTTCGACTAGTTTTTGAAAGATGCCTCTACTATAGAATCTAACTCAATCTTCATAAATAAATCTTTTGCGTTAGATCTGGCTGTCTCTTAGGATTCTTAGTCTTCAAGACATGGATCATGGTAGATCCACTTAAGGTTGACGCAATTCTTCAGTTACCTCCCCCATGCACGATTAGACAACTTCAAGGTTTACAGGGGAAAGATAACTTTTTGCGTCGGTTTATTGTGAATTATGCCAATATCACTAAGGGTTTCATGCACCTATTGAAGAAAGGCACCCCATTTATTTGGGATGAGCAAGCCCAATAGTCTTTTGACGCTTTAAAGAAAGCCTTGGTATCAACCACTCTGTTGAAATATACTGATTACGATAGAGATTACTTGTTGTATATCATCACGTCTGAAGATACCATTGGTATGGTTCTAGTTCAGGAGGATGATGATCTCCATGAGAATGTCATCTACTATTTCAATTGAAATTTAGTCGGTCCTAAATGTAATTACTCGCACATTGAAAAGCTAGCTTTGGATGTTGTCCACGCAGTCCAATGTTTACGACACTATATATTGCTTTTCAAAACTACTGTGGTTTCCAATGTTAATCCATTTCAATACATCCTCACTAGACATATCATAGGTGGAAAATATAATAAATGGATTGCCATCTTACAAGAATTTGATCTCGACTTTGCTTCGGCCAAGTCCAAGAAATCACTAGTTTTTTCTATTCAATTTCCCATGATTAGACGAAGATGTTATTCATGTCGATTCGTTCATAGATGAACACATTTTCTTCATCTCTTCATCTAACCCCTGGTATGGAGATATTTTTGTATATATTCAAACCTTGAATTTCCCTTAGCATCTCTCACGAGATGATCGATGGCATGTTAGATACCAAGCCAAAAAGTATACAATCGTCGGCGACACTTTGTATCATCGAGGAATAGATAGTATCTTATGTCATTTCTTAACTCATGAGAAAGATGAGTTAGTCCTTAATGATTGCCACAAAGGGGCTTGTGGTGGTCATCTATCCGGGCTTGCGATAGCCCAAAAAATCTTGTGATTCAGTTACTTCTGGCCCACCATCTTTAAAGACTATATTGAAGTGGTTAAGAAGTGTCACCCCTACCAGGTGTTCACTCGAAAAATGCACTTGCACCCAACCCCTCTTCACCCATTCATCACCGTCGGTCCCTTCACCAAGTGGGGAGTAGATTTCATTGATTGCAACCCAAATTCAACTGGGGGGCATCAACACATTATCGTGGCTATCGACTACTTCACCAAGTGGACCGAAGCAATGCCTACCGTGAAATCCAATGGGAAGACTACAGATTTTTTCGTATTCAACCAAATTTTTTCCCTGTTCGGTATCCCGAGTGAGATTGTCACTGATCATGGTAGTCACTTTCAAAATGAAATGATGATAGAAATAGCTCCTAAGATGGGGTTTAAACACAATCACTTGTCTCCTTATTACCCCCAGGAAAATGCGCAAATAGAGGTTGTCAATAAGTCTCTCAAGACCATCTTGTAAAAAACTTTCAGTCGGAGCAATTCCAACTAGCACATCATGTTATATCTCACACTTTGGGCATAACGAACCTCGATTAAGACTACCACCGGTTTTTCTCCTTTTCAGTTAGTAAACGGTGTGGAGTCGATACTTCTTGTTGAATACGAAATCCCTTCTCTCAAATTGGCAATTGAGCTCCTACCTGACACTTTGGATTTGGAGCGACACCTTGTACACCTAGAGAGTCTTGATGAGCAACATCGGGATGCCTTTACGGCTATCGAGACAAACAAGAAATGTGTCAAGGTTCAGTATGATAAGTCTGTCTGTCCCAGTTGTATGATGAGGGTGACTTGGTCCTCTTGTATGACCAAGCCAAAGAACCGTTAGGGGCAAGTAAGTTTAAACCCATGTGGCATGGTCCTTATATCATGCAACGTGTTCTAGAAAAAGGATCCTATGAGTTGGAAGATTATGAAGGGAATAAATTGGCTGAGCCCAGAAATGGACTCTACTTAAAAATTTATTATGCTTGAGCCCTGGGCTTGAGAGAAACCCTTTGTATACTAATGTAAATTTAGTACATATACACCTTTTCCCCCTTTTTTGTCTTTATCTTGCTTATCGAGTTTTTCCTCTTGTTGGCAGATGTCAATAGAGTCTTTGGTCTACATAGGATTCGTAGATGGAGCCAGTCATCATACATGAAACTTATATTTTTTCACTTGGGTGATTTACTCACCCGAGGGTCTATTGGTGTCTTCAAGTGACGTTTTCCTAGGGCCATCCATGAATAATGTGGCCGAATACAACGTTTTCATAGAATTATTGCACGATGCTATCTCACATGGTATTTGCTCTATAGAGGTGCACCTGGATTCTTAGTTAGTCATACGTCAGTTGAACGATCATTACCATGTGCATGATCTGACGTTACTCCATCGATTCCTACGGGTACATCTTTTAGAACGACAATTTGATTTTATTACATACTTTCACATTCCTAGAAGTTCTAATCATGTATCTGACGCCTACGCTAATTATGTTTTGAATTGGCATTTGTCACATTAATAAAGCAAAGAAAACCATTAAATCAATGTACACATTCTAATATATAAGTACATCCGAAGATCCCTCTTTATATATTTCCAAAAATTATGGTGTTTTGTATTACAAAATTGGGGCTAAAACCCTCAAAAATACATATAGAGCTGATATACATGTCCCATGACATCTACACCTGTGGCGCCATATGAGTCTTGTGATAGAAAACCACGGCTTTGGCGAAACGCCAGAAGAGTCATACCCATGCTCTAGGTACACTGACAACCTACCTCTGCATGGCTTCATGTAGATCTTCCACCTGACCCATAGGAATCCTTTGTGTCAAACGCGACAGGTTGCCCTGCACATTCTAAAGGACTCTCTCTATCTCTCCTCCCACTACCTCATCTCCCTGGTGCCTCTGTCTATGTTGTAGGAATCCATGTGGCCATTGTGGACCCATGTCTGCAACCACACAAGTATCAAGTTAATATTTAAAAACACTGTCCAAAAAATATTTTTGTTCTTTTAAATACAAAAATACAAAAAATGAAATATATAAAAAATATTGTTTACGTATGGCACCATAGGAAGCTCTTGGTGCAAGAGGCATATTAGGATCACCTCTGAAATCAATTCCCTCATAGGGATAGTCATCCAAATCTATGATTTTTCTCCTCCACCAAAGAAAAAATCATCGTTGTAGGGTGTCGCCACCCTACCTCCCCCTTATCATCTCATGACCTCAATCCATCATGCCATAGCTGGATCACATGGCCCTCTACGAATGATCTCCACTCTAGGTCCCAAGCTTGGGATCCACTCAAAAAAGAAGCTACAAAGGATAAAGGAAAACCTGAATTTTCACTTTGCCCCCTACTTGCACTCTGTTAGCTGAACTTTCATATTGGTCAGCAGTGAGGTACACCAAGCATACACGGTAGGTCTCGCACACTCCAGTGTGTAAAAGATAAGTGGTCTTGATGCTTGATGCAGTGAGGCTGACCCTATGATCCTAGTAAGCATGAGCACAATAATCTTCAGGTCGAGGTTACCTATAGCCCGGATAGGGATTTGACTTCCCACCATGGGAGTCCCTGCAACACAGTGGGTCTCAATGTATTCTTCAACCTTCATCCCACTTCCAACCCCGCGTGACTGGAGGTCCACGACTTCTCCTCAGCGTGAAAGTCCTGTCAAGAAGTAGATTTCCTCTACTTCGATCCTTAATGGTTGTCCATTAAGGATCCCAATAGCCCACCAACATTTCCAATAATTTCACTTGGGCTCTCATTCCTTTGAGAGCCAAAAAATTGTATATACCACATCTTTTTAATGTTGCTTGAGCCACTGGATCCCCATCCACTGCTGCATCTACCTCTTCATGCTCTCTCTCCCTCCACTCCAACACCATCCTGCAAAAACCAAATCAATTTTTGAATTACAAACTTATTTTTTTTCATTTTGCGCAAGTATACATGGGTTATCCAAGAACAGTCATGGGTAGGGCCTGATATACGCTCCCTATAGTTCACACAGGGGCATATATCTGGTCGTATATGCTACATATTAGTAGAAACCTACGTATACCAAAAAAATCAAATTGCGCCCTTAAAAACTAAAAAAATGGAGCCTAATTCAAAATTGTAAACCATTGAATTGGAAGAGGATGGGATGAAGAGTTACCTGGTCTAGACGGTTTGCGATTCCATTGCCTATTTCTCCCATGATCGCCATTTGAATTCTGGAGGTATGTTAGTCCAAATTGCACTATTTTGGGTGAAAATGAAAATGACATAGTAAATTTTGATTTTATTACTATTTATAAAACATTTTTACCCATTTGATATAGTTTTATGCTATTGTTTTGTCTAATGGACTAATTCAAAAATGGTTTTAAGCTGGTTTTTGTAGTTTCGACTCAATTTTCTTACATATTTCAACGTCATGGTTGGTCATTCGTCTCCTCAGGTACGTATATTCATAACCTAGCATATAGGATAGGTATTCACTACATCATGCAATTTTTCATTATCCTTCAATTACCACATTTTATGCCTTAGGTACGAACCCATTTATTGTGACGCATTAACCTCCATCTGCTATCATAGCATCATTAATAAATGGTAGAGACTTACCAAACATGGGTACGCTAGTTAGAACCTCTTTGTCATTCGGATCCCATGTTGAGATTTTTCCTTAGGACCAGGAGTCCATTAGAATTCGATACATGACTTTACAATGAGCCTCATTTCTCATTCATGCACACGTGGCCTTATTACCCGCAAACTACCAAAAAATGAGTCTTAGCTAAGCTCTTTTCTGAATCATTATTAAAAATTGAAAAGATCGCCAAGTGATTTGTCCCTTTCACACTTGTTAAAATTGGATTTGAAAGATCATGAGTCTTAGTTAAGCTCTTTTCCGACTCGCTATCAAAAATGGAAAAGATTGCCCAGTGAACTTGTCTTTTTCACACTCATAAATTGGATTTGAAAAGATGTCTATTTGGCACAAGTTTACCCCTTTTTCACACCAAGTAGACTAAAAGATATAAAAAAGGAAATTTTTTGGCGTTAAATTGTGATTGCATCTCATGCCCTTGCTTGCAGTATTGAGCCTTTATCTGGTTCTCGCTTTGAGTTATAAACCATGCCCCAAGTAGTTTGCATCCTCAACCAAGCAGAGCCTTGTTTATATCCTTCGCAATTTAACACCCTATACCCTGGAGGGAACATCACCCCGAGTGTCCATCTCCTGCATGCATTTCCTTTCATTGAGCATAGGTACGTTCCACTGCTGGAACTAGTTTTTCTTACTTGTGACACCCATTCCCTCCTTTGTATCATAGCATTTACTTTTTGTGAAAAAGAAAAAAAATATGGGCAGGAAGGGAGTACTATATTGTAATTGGTAGAAGTTGTGTCACCTTTGAACAGAGCACAGAGTTATTGAGTCCTTGCATCATCATAATTTTGGGCTTAGCATGGCCTTAGGAAGCTGATCTCGTTACATAATTTTCTCTATCGACTGGTTAATCTTCCAGTCACTATGGAGAACATTATGGATGCCGCATGCATCTAGTTTTCACATCATTAAGTCTATACTATCAGAGTCCACTGTATGTCTCATTCTCTTGTTCAAAGGAATTCTATCAACCTGTGTCAACCACTCCTCAGAAATCTTGACTTTGCATTTTGGTCATACCCTAAGTTTGTCTCAGAATCACATGATACTTTGGTCTTATGATGCACCGTGGCCCTACTTTCATCATTGGTAGGTCATCTTGAACCCATCAATTGACATTTCATCATGGTTCATTGACTGGGTGGTTTCCCTTATGTTCAACGACAAGACATCTATTCACACTTTGGGATTCGTGCAGTTTCTTGGATGCCATTAGCCTTATTGGTGGTTTCCTCACCTTTGTCGGCAATTTTCATCATTGGTTGTTATTCATAGGGTCTTTTTCATGTACCGCTTGCATTTGGAACACGTGAAAGACGCACAGGGTCATTGGTTCATGAACATGTTCTTCGTTCGATCTCCACCAAATCATGAAGCTCCTGCTTTGTTGCTCATGCTGATTGATGAGATATGCCTTAATGCTCTCCTTTCATCATGTCTCTTTCCATTGACTTCATCTCATGTATTCTGGATACGAGACCTAGAGTTTTATGAGTACCTTGAGGCTTGTAGTCATTAGTGGCAGGCTGTATCGCCATTGACAGATGGGAATACATCAATGTATCCTGATCAATGGATCTCTCAAGTGTTCGACACCAGCTCCTTTATTCACATTTGTAGAGATGTACTCAGTGCCTTGATACCTACTTTCATCATTGGTAGGTTGTCTCGCGTTTGTTAACAATATACCTCAATGAATGGTAATTAAATGATGTCTCATCGTGTTTCACCTCAACTCTTTTATTCACATGATGTAGATTTGCACCATTGGCGGATTGTATTGAAGACTTGAAGACTTCACTTTGTGGATGCATATTTCCTGTGCTGTTGCTTCCATTTCATTGGACTATTACCTATTTAACTTCAGTAATCATGGGATATTTGATTGTACTTCATGGTATATAGATATCTTCAGATTGATTTTGAGACTGGTTTCACTGGGCCTTGTTCGTGACTATGACATCGATTGGCATATCACTACATTTATACTTGCCTACTCATGACCATGAAAACTTGTTGGTATATTTCCCACATGGATCTACATTGTATTCTTGGCATCCATGTATGCAAAGTCAGTACATAATGTAATGAGAAATTGAGTTCATCCAACTGGTTCTCTACCACTCTACTTATGGGTTATTTATAATGTATTTCAGCCATCGAAGATACTCCTTTGATCTCACATATTAGGGGGCATATATTATAGCAATATTTACCTCACCATTCCTATCTTGCACAGAGGGCCTTTTTCCATTTCCCTATGCAAACTTATCAACCCCTTTTTTGATAAATCCAGAGCCAAAATATATATTTTTCCACATATACGCTCCCTAACTTCTTTGCAAGGTGTGTATATGATTTTTGCTTCACTACAGCTCACGTATATCAGGATTTGTGCCAGAAAATACAAAATGAGGTCAGGTTTCCATGTCACGACAGACGATCTCTGATCTTTGGCCTTCCATATACTAGAAACGTTCCAACTCGGCCCTTCAGTTGCATTTTGGAGGCTATAAGAGCACAATTTCGAGCTATGGAAGAGGAGGAGAAATCATTCAACTTTGAGAGAAAAGTTACTCTGAAGAAATTACTTCATATTGAGTCTTCATCCCTTTGTCCCTCGAGTCTAAACACAGTGTTCAACCCCCAAGCTCTTTCCTTATTGTTGAGAGGACCTCATTACCTCTTTGCTATGAGCTTGCCTTTGGTGGAGGATTGAAGTGGAGGATACCCAGTTGGAAGGAACTTGGTTTCTTGGTTTCGAACCGTGCCGACACAAAATTTTGTAATGTTGATACTTTTGTTGATCAATTATTAATAGAAATACTCATTTCTCATCCTATCGATATCTTGCAAATATATGATTATTATCCATGGGCATGTTTGTAATTTTTATTAATGGATTGTGTTATCTGATGTGATAACTCATTTTATGTATTGTCACTATATACTTGCATCACTTGTTTGTTGAGAACTTCTTGCAGGTGTAAAGATTTGGGTCAAAGTTCTCAATGGTGGAATCAAATCAAATGATTGGATCGAGGTAGGCTTATTCCTCGTATTGCACATTAGTTTATATAGCACATGTTGGAATTGAGTTGATTTCTACAGTCATACCTGTCTGTTGTGGTTTAACCTTAGCCATAAAGATTTTTTCCCTTGTAACACTGTTAACATTCTTGTATTTTATAGAAGGATATAGTTTAATATACATGTTAGACATACTCCACCCACAACAACCTAGACCGCGATCCTTTGGGGAAATTTAATGCAACAATTTTATAAATAATTTAATACACAACAAGTGCATTATTTTACCTCCACAATCACATGATAGATTTCAATGATAGCAGTGTCATCTATCTACTCTGCAATTTAGGTATATAGTTCAGTGAATTTTTACTAGGAATGACTACGAATTTTTACTAGGAATAACTGTGATTTGTTTTACTTGGAATGACTATGAATTTTTACTAGGAATGACTGCGAATTAAGATAGTGATATCCTTAGCATGTTGCATTTTTGCATGTATTTCTAGATGGCGTTTTCCCTAAATTACACCTATGAAGAAAAACATTGGTACAGACAGCAACTTGGTATGCACATGTTAGGCAGCTTTTTGTGACGAATTGATTATATTTCAATTGGAGAACTAACTCTGTATTTCCTATTATTAAGACAACTATTTCATAGTTATAATAGCAACCTAAGAAATGGAATGGGTAACCCTAATATTTAGCACTCTATAACTATCATAAATGGAGGCCTTCGTTGTTCAAATTATGCTCGATCACAGAGTTAAGAATAATTCCACGGTGGAAATTTTGGGTTATTAAGCCATCCAGGTGGAATTCCAAGAAAGAAATTCTCTTCTGCAAAGCATTTTGATGTATTGTGTTTTATACAATTAAAAAATTGCCTTTCTTATCTTTGCAGAAAATCAAATTTAACCTAGGATCTTACGCGACTGTTAGTTGCCCAACTGAGTAGGGGAAGGTTTTATTTTCTCACTCTTTGATTTGTATCTGGGTTCTGCACCCTTACATTTATTAAACTACTCTTATTTTCCTAAAAACACTAGTGCAATAATGTATCTGTTTTAATTTAAAGTTAAACCCAATCTCCACAATCACCCACCAAAGTTACTTTAGGATCCTTCAGTTCAAAATACATTAAGGGACCAACCACGACTGTTACACATATCGCTCCTTTATTAGCAAAATTGCTCTACTCTTCCACACTTTTAAATCTTGGGGGTTAGAGTTGTAAATAAAAACATGTGTTATATAACTTCTCTCTTGCAATTATGACATATGTCATTCATTTCCTATATCAATATTATGACTTGGAAAACATTAGATTAATTGTAATTATATAGCATTTATTATTTATCAGCCTTATATGTCAGTCCTTTAACTTAGACACTTTAGATTGAATGGTTTCCTTGCCAAGGTAATAAATAAATTGCTTGAAGAATGGGTTATGGTTGTGGCAAAGTCGTTTAACAACTTGCACATTTTAAGTGAGGTTGTCGTCTTGTGCCTTGTCAACATGTTGCTTGGGTGCATGGTTCTAGTCTTCTTGTCGATTAATTTGGTCTCCTAGCGCATTAAATTTTTTCTTGGGTTATTGGTCTAGTTGTGTTATGTTGCACTAGGGTTACCGTCACGCCTATCGCCTCGTGAAGGGATGATTCCTGATTAGGGGATCATTTCACGCTTGATGGATGTGAGGCAAACAACAATCGAACCTGAGTCAGTGCTTCCTAATGTGGACATTGTTCGTTGTAAGGGTTGTCGATATTGGTTTAAACACCTCATTACATTTGGTAGTGTGCGTTGTAGAGGTATCTAGCTACTGGTCATCTTGTTGGTGTTAGGCGGGTAGTTATTTTATCCATCCTTTGATTATTGCATGTTTCATCCAATTACTTGATGTGATAGTTGGATAATTCGTTGTTGTCTGTCACCTGATCTGCATCTTTAGTGTTCGTGGTCAAGTTGCATTGTTTAACTATCATTGTGGTTTCCTACCTAAAAAAGAAAAAAAAATTGCACTTTCTTCTTCGCTTGTAGTCTTAACGATGGGGCCGTTACATATGGTATCAAAGTGGGTTCAACCCTACGACTGTGGATCGCCAGGATTTCCACTGTAGTAAACCCGTGAGTATTAACCCTTGCGTTAATTAAAAACATTCATGTTTCCATATGGTGATCGCATTTAGAGGACACCTCAGAGGTTTGCAACATGGTGTCGTGGAAGGAGGTGTGATGCCTTGAGAAGTTCCCACACCCTCGGGGTCGAACGCCCTAGGGGAAGAGCAAGTCCTTAGGATAGATTCGCTTGTTGTAAGGGATGATGATGGAATGGAAAGGCCCTTCTGGGTAATGTCAAGGGGCCTCGATTCACCTTTGGTACTGAGATGAGGCAAGGACACCTGTACCCCTAAGGGTCCACAACACGCCCTAGATAGTACCATTAGAATCCAATGAGAACTCAAGAGAGTTGATTTCTCAAGTCCACGAGTGTCACGGATGGTTGTGTCATCGAGGCATGGTTGTAGAGAAAGGCATTTTTCTTCATGCTTCACGATTACGACCTCCATCATGAAGGTCGACATGGTGGTATTTCAACTAAGTGGAGCATTCTTCTATGGAGGAAGACGCTCCTGCCACTTTTGAACATGGCCGTCAATGATGTGTCAGGGGAACTATTCATGAAACGGTTCCAGGAGAGGTATCTTTCTGAGGAATTCATTGAGCATCATCTCAATGAGTTCAACACCTTGAGACTAGGCAGCTGCATGGTGCTTGAGTATGAGGCCCATTTTGGAACTATTTCAGTATGCTCCGCACCAAATTACCCAGAAACTTAAGTTCAAGATGTTTTAGTTGGGCCTTATTGTTAGAATTCAACTCCTACTTCGGGCACCAAAAATACTAGACCAAAGAAAGTGCGTTGCACTGTTGGGATCCACATTACCAGCATTACTGCCCACAGGAAGGGGTCAGAGCATCTGGATCAGCTAGACCCACTACCATGGGAGTTTTAGGCAAGGCCCATCGGATTCATGCATTGGTGAATAAATGCCAGGAAGAGAACCAATCAACTATTCTCAAGATGTCAGGTACTGTCATTGACTAGACCCTTAGTATTTTGATAGATCTCGATGCTACTGAGAGTTTCATTTCTGGTGCAGTGATAAAAAGGGATTCAGGTAAAGGCAGTCGAACAGGATGAGTTTATCTTTGTAGAGATGGCTTCGGGATCCAAACAGAAGCTTGGAGGAAAGGTTTGGGCTATAGCCTTAACCTGGGAGAGTTGTCTCCAAGGCCAACCTATGTGTCACGATATTAGGATCTTATGACATCGTGATAGGTATGGACTGGTTGGAATCGCATGAGGCGATACTCGACTGTAAGATGAAATGGTTGAGCTTGGTCGATGATGAGGGACAAAGACGTGTGATTTTACAATGGAAGTAGGGAGTTTCCTTGAGGTTCATCTCTCCCTTACAACTATGGAAGAGCATGCGCAAGGGATGTAAGTTTTATGCGATCCTTGTGTTAAATGAGAAGGGAGTAGCGGAAGGTCCAGAACACCTTCAAGTGGTGAGAGAGTTTGCAGACGTATTCCTGAAGGAGTTACTAGGGATGCCACCGGAGAGGGAATTGGAGTCTACCATAGACCTAAAACCAGGGAATGAACCAATAGAGAGAATGCCTTATATTATGTCAACCCAAAAGTTACAAGAGTTGAGAATGAAACTGAAGAAGTTGTTGGACTCAGGACTTATATGTCTGAGTGTGTCACCGTGGGGTGCACCTTTTATTTTCATATGAAAGAAGGATGGGTCATGGAGACTTGACATTGACTACCATCAATTGAACAAGGAAATGATCAAGAATCAATATCCACTGCCAAGGATTGATGATTTGTTCGATCAGATAAAGAGTGTGACAGTGTGTTCCAAGATCGATTTGCGATCAGGGTATCAACTATTACGGATCAAGGAGGATGACATCCCTAAGACAAACTTTAAGATGAGGGTTGGACATTACAAGTTTACAATTTTACCATTTGGATTGACAAACGCCCCAGGCGTATTTATGAGTTTGATGAATGGGGTGTTTCGTGAGTACTTGGACAAATTCATCCAAGTATTCATTGACAATATTTTTATTTACTCTTAGACGATGGAGGACCATGACAAGTGCTTGCGCGTGGTACTATAGTGTCTGCGAGAGCACAAATTGTATGGGAAGTTGTCCAAATTCTCATTTTATCAATCGAAGATTCACTACTTAGGGCATGTCATCTCCGGCGAAGGTATCGTCGTGGATCCAGCAAATGTCGAGGCTATTATGGAATGGCATGCACCGTTGAATGTCCCGAAGGTGTGTAGCTTCATGTTGTTAGCAGGATACTATCGACGGTTCGTCAAGGGATTTTTGAAGATAGAAAATCTGATAATGGAATTGCAGAAGAAGAACAAGAAGTTTGTTTGGACCGAGAAATGCGTGGAAGCATTTCATAGGCTCAAAGAGTTGTTGAAAACAACACCGATACTAAAGGACCCTAACATGGACACGAACTTCTTGGTATGCATTGACACATCCAAGTAAGGCTTAGGCAGAGTCTTAATGCCAAATGATTGACTGATCACTTACATCTCGAGGAAATTAAGAAGGCATGAGGAGAACTATGGGACACGTGATTTGGAGTTGTTAGCAATTGTTTATGCCTTGAAGGTTGGGAGACGCTACCTTGTTGGATGAAAATTTGAACTAAAAACAAACCACTGTGGACTACAACCATTCTTTACACAAAAGCAACCTAAACACATGACAATGACATTGGTTGGAATTTCTTAGCGAGTGCGATTTCAAGATTACTTACATAAAATGAATAGTGAACCGAGAAGCAGATGCATTGAGTCAGAGACCTCCCACCTTTTCATTGTTTCCTCTTCCAACAAATATATGTGAAAAGGTTCTAACTTTAAAGCACAACAATGATTGGTAAAAGAGGTCAAGGATTTTATTGGAAAAATACACAATGATGGTACCAAGATTTGAAGGATTTACGTTGGACGATGATGGACTATTGAGATTTAAAAAAAATGAATTTACATACCACTGAATGATGAGTTCAGGAGTTTGATCCTAAACAAGGCTCACAGAACAGTGTAGATGACTCACCCGAGAGACACGAAGATGAGGGCAGACCTTAAACCCTTATTTTTCTGGAAGGGAATGAAGGTAGACATAGTCAACTATGTGGCCAGATGTATAGAATGTCAATAGGTAAATGCCAAACATAGACATCCAGCAGGATTACTATAGCCACATGCTATTCTGGAATCGAAATGGGAGGTTATTTCGATGGATTTTATTGTTGGACTCCCATTGACGGCAAGGAGACACGACACAATTTTCATGGTAGTTGACACTCTGACAAAGAGTGCTCATTTTATTCCTTTGCATATGATGTATCAGGCACTTGACATAGCTAGAGTTTTCATCAGTGATATTGGGAGGTTGTATGGCATACCTAAGAGGATTATATCCAATCAAGGATCAATGTTTACTAGATGATTTTGGACTAGTTTCCAAGAGGCCTTGGGAACCCGACTTAACTTTAGTACTGTCTATCACTCAGAGACTGACAGGTAGACTTGCTTAATGAACCAGACCTTGGAAGGCATGTTGCGCATGTACGTGATGGACCAACCAAAGCGTTGGGAAAAATTATTTCCACTTGTAGAATTCGCTTATAACAACAATTACCAAAACACCATTAACATGGCAACCTTCAAGTTTCTTTATGGGAAACCGTGTCGAACTCCTTTGAATTGGGATTAGCTGAGGATAGGGTCATGGTGGGACCGGAAGTGATCCAAGAAATGGAATATTAAATGAAAACTAAGAAAAAGGATCAAGGAAGCGTAGGATCGACATAAGAGTTATGCCAATGCACATCATGTCAACCGTAGTTACGATGTGGCGATTGAGTATTTTTGAGTTTGAAACCGCGTAAGAGTTTGAGAAAGTTGGAAAGGGGCTAAACTATATCATAGGTTCATGGGATCCTACAATATTGTGGAAAAGAGAGGCTCGTGACCTATTGAATAGCCTTGCTTGATTCTTGAGGCGCATGCACAATGTCATTCATGTCTCTGTTTGAGACATTATGATTAGTGATCCTACACATGTTTTGACTTGAGCACCTCATTGGTGTCAAATGAGGGGGTTCTCACAGCTGAGCCAATCTGCATCCTAGATCATCCCATTTGATATCTGCGACGTTGAACAGTAGATCAGGTGAAGGTCCAGTGGGACAACTATAGTCCACACTCGACGACCTAGGAGGACGCATATGATATGCACTAACAGCTTCCATTTTTGTTTGATAGATAGACTTATGATACTATGATACTCATTTCGACACTTATATACTGTGAAACTTTGGGACGATTTTTAGATCAAGATGGGGTGTATGTAACATCTTGTTCTTGCGCACACTATGAAAACTTATTCCTTGAGGACACTTGCTTGCAATTTATCCAGATTATTATACTAATGGTTGTTGACTATGATTATGAGGCATTATGGATGTGATTATATGTTATTTCGTTGTATTGACTTAGACAGGTGTTATTGACTTGGTTTTCCTCAGTGTGCAAGATTTTGGACCTCGAGGATGCAGAGGCATCGATGAAACCCCTTGGACTTCGGATCGAGTCAAGGAGTGGACTATTGGGTTTGATTGTTGTATATATATGACATTTGTGCATCTGATTAGATGATATGATTACAGATATTATTTCTGACATGATTCATTGATGATGCGGGATGACGATAACTTGTCGACCGAACTCACATGTGGAGTAGAGGGGTCACGCACAACTACTAGATATTTTGAGGGAGAGGTGTTGACAACAGCCTTGCCACAACCTACTAGCACGCCTGCTATGGCTCGAACTCTAGGTTAACGACTACCTAGTTCGAGAAGACCCACGATGCCATGAGGGAAGACTTTGATAGTCACTCATGATGATTCTAAGGGAAGCACAATAACGAAGGGGTCTTATTCCTTAGAGGCTCTTAGTCTTCCACAAGATCACCTAACAGAATATTGACTCCAAGGGTTTTTGATGTCTACCAAGTCAGTGAAGAGGTGAGTGGCACCCTTGGAGCACGTAGTGCGTCGTAAAGGGAACGTCGCACAAGAAAAATGCAAAGAGATGAGTGGCACCCTTGGAGCATGTAGCACGTCCTGAAGGGCACATCGTGCAAGGGAAACAGAATGAGGCGAATGGCACCCTTGGAGCACCAAGTGCATCCTAAAGGGAACGTCACATTGTTAAATAATAAATGAATAAACCTATATGGCCTTAGAACGAATAATGTGATGACAAATATTTAAAACAATTTCCCTAATAAAATGTTGGACAACCTAGGAAAATAAAGTCTAGGTCTAAGTGATATTTGTGATAAAAATAAAAATATATCTTTATGTAAAAATAAAAATAAAAATAAATAAATAATAATAATAATCATCATTAATCTTGTGACGAGAAGGGGGTAAGCAATTCAATTAATTTATAAAAATCTTTTGGGGTAATAAAATTTAAAAAGGGAGAAAAAGGGGAAATAATTGTTTTGTTACATATGTTAATTAAAAATTTCTTAATTAAAAAGGAAAAGGGAAAAAAGGGGTAATTTTCTACACAAGCTAATTTGAGTTTTAAATGAAAAGGGAAAGAGGGAAATTTAAAAGAATTAGGAAACTAGGAAAAAGTGAGAAACATAAAAAGAAAGGGGAAACACAAGGAAAAAGCCGAAAGACTAACTTAGTAAGGTATCTAGCATTTAAGAACTTTCTAAATTAAACTCAACTAGTAAATTAGTAAGGGGGTAAGTCCTTACGTGTAAGAGAATATGGGGACACCTAGAAGCGATTCTAGGAATTCTTTTAGGTGGGTGAGGGAAATAGGAGTAATTGATTAATTAATGAAATTAATTTATGGTGCAATGAAGGGGATGGGTGACACATGTACGGCGAGGAATTTTATGAATTAAATTATTGAATAATAAATCAAAGTTCTCAACGGTGGAACGAAATCAAATGATTGGATCGAGGTAGGCTTATTCCTCGTATTGCACATTAGTTTATATAGCACATGTTGGAATTGAGTTGATTTCTGCAGTCATACCTGTCTGTTGTGGTTTACCCTTGGACATAGAGAGTTTTTCCCTTGTAACACTGTTAACATTCTTGTATTTTATAGAAGGATATAGTTTAATCTACGTGTTAGACATACTCCACCCACAACAACCTAGACCGCGATCCTTTGGGGAAATTTAATGCAACAATTTTATAAATAATGTAATACACAACAAGTGCATTATTTTACCTCCACAATCACATGATAGATTTCAATGATAGCAGTGTCATCTATATACTCTGCAAGTTAGGTATATAGTTCAGTGAATTTTTACTAGGAATGACGATGAATTTTTACTAGGAATAACTATGATTTGTTTTACTTGGAATGACTGTGAATTTTTACTAGCAATGACTGTGAATTAAGACAATGATATCCTTAGCATGTTGCATTTTTGCATGTATTTCTAGATGGCATTTTCCCTAAATTACACCTATGAAGAAAAACATTGGTATAGACAGCAACTTGGTATGCAGATGTTAGGCAGCTTTTTGTGACGAATTGATTATATTTCAATTGGAGAACTAACTCTGTATTTCCTATTATTAAGACAACTATTTCATAGTTATAATAGCAATCTCAGAAATGGAATGGGTAACCCTAATATTTAGCAATCTATAACTATCGTAAATGGAGGCCTTCGTTGTTCAAATTATGCTCGATCACAGAGTTAAGAATAATTTCACGGTGGAAATTTTGGTTTATTAAGTCATCCAGGTGGAAATCCAAATAAGAAATTCTCTTCTGCAAAGCATTTTGATGTATTGTGTTTTATACAATTAAAAAATTGTCTTTCTTATCTTTGCAGAAAATCAACTTTAACCTAGGATCTTACGCGACTGTTAGTTGCCCAACTGAGTAGGGGAAGGTTTTATTTTCTCACTCTTTGATTTGTATTTGGGTTCTACACCCTTACATTTATTAAACTACTCTTATTTTCCTGAAAACACTAGTGCAGTAATGTATCTGTTTTAATTTAAAGTTAAACCCAATCTCCACAATCACCCACCAAAGTTACTTTAGGATCCTTTAGTTCAAAATACATTAAGGGACCAACCACGACTGTTACACATATCACTCCTTTATTAGCAAAATTGCTCTACTCTTCCACACTTTTAAATCTTGGGGGTTAGAGTTGTAAATAAAAACCTGTGTTATATAACTTCTCTCTTACAATTATGACATATGTCATTCATTTCCTATATCGGTATTATGACTTGGAAAACATTAGATTAATTGTAATTATATAGCATTTATTATTTATCAGCCTTATATGTCATTCCTTTAACTTGGACACTTTAGATTGAATGGTTTCCTTGCCAAGGTAATAAATAAATTGCTTGAAGAATGGGTTATGGTTGTGGCAAAGTCGTTTAACAGCTTGCACATTTTAAGTGAGGTTGTCGTCTTGTGCCTTGTCAACATGTTTCTTGGGTGCATGGTTATAGTCTTCTTGTCAATTAATTTGGTCTCCTAGCGCATTAAATTTTTTCTTGGGTCATTGGTCTAGTTGTGTTATGTTGCACCAGGGTTACCGTCACGCCTATCGCCTTGGGAAGGCATGATTCCTGATGAGGG
The DNA here is from genome assembly GCA_032191745.1 of Picea mariana. Classification (NCBI taxonomy): domain Eukaryota; kingdom Viridiplantae; phylum Streptophyta; class Pinopsida; order Pinales; family Pinaceae; genus Picea; species Picea mariana. The sequence continues at coordinate 5,935 of JASDQU010586991.1, read as the reverse complement.
GATCATTGCACGCCTGATGGATGTGAGGCAAACAAAAATCGAACCTGAGTTAGTGCTTCCTAATGTGGGCATTGTTCGTTGTAAGGGTTGTCGATATTGGTTTAAACACCTCATTACATTTGGTAGTGTGCGTTGTAGAGGTATCTAGCTACTGGTCATCTTGTTGGTGTCGGGCGGGTAGTTATTTTATCCATCCTTTGATTATTGCATGTTTCATCCAGTTAATTGATGTGATAGTAGGCTAAGTCGTTTTTGTTTGTCACCTGATCTGCATGTGTAGTGTTTGTGGTTAAGTTGCATTGTTTAACTATCGTCATGGTTTCCTACCTAANAAAATGCACTTTCTTCTTCGCTTGTAGTCTTAACGATGGGGCCGTTACATATGGTATCAGAGTGGGTTCAACCATGCGACTGTGGATCGCCAGGCTTTCCACTATAGTAAACTCGTGAGTATTAACCCTTGCGTTAATTAAAAACATTCATGTTTCCATATGGTGATCGCATTTAGAGGATGCCTCAGAGGTTTGCAACATGGTGTCGTGGAAGGAGGTGTGATGCCTTGAGAAGTTCCCACACCCTCGGGGTTGAACGCCCTAGGGGAAGAGCAAGTCCTTGGGCTAGATTCGCTTGTTGTAAGGGATGATGATGGAATGGCAAGGTCCTTCTGGGTAATGTCAAGGGGCCTCAATTCACCTTTGGTACTGAGATGAGGCAAGGACACCTGTACCCCTAAGGGTCCACAACATGCCCTAGATAGTACCGTTAGAATCAATTGAGAACTCAAGAGAGTTGATTTCTTGAGTCCACGAGTGTCGCGGATGGTTGTGTCATCAAGGCATGGTTGTAGAGAAAGGCATTGTGCTTCATGCTTCACGATTACGACCTCCATCATGAAGGTCCACATGGTGGTATTTCAACTAAAGAGGAGCATTCTTCTATGGAGGAAGATGCTCCTGCCACTTTTGAACATGGCCATCAACGATGTGTCATGGGAACTATTCATGGAACAGTTCTAGGAGAGGTATCTTTCTGAGGAATTCATTGAGCATCATCTCAATGAGTTCAACACCTTGAGACTAGGCAGCTGCATGGTGCCTGAGTATGAGGCCCATTTTGGAACTATTTCGGTATGCTCCGCACCAAATTACCCAGAAACTTAAGTTCAAGAAGTTTGAGTTGGGCCTTATTGTTCGAATTCAACTCCTACTTCGGGTACCAAAAATACTAGACCAAAGAAAGTGCGTTGCACTGTTGGGATCCACATTACCAGCATTACTACCCAGAGGAAGGGGTCAGAGCATCTGGATCAGCTAGACCCACTACCATGGGAGTTTTAGGCAAGGCCCATCGGATTCATGCATTGGTGAATAAATGCCAGGAAGAGAACCAGTCAACTATTCTCAAGATGTCAGGTACTGTCATTGACCAGACCCTTAGTATTTTGATAGATCTCGATGCTACTGAGAGTTTCATTTCTGGTGCATTGATAAAAAGGGATTCAGGTAAAGGCAGTCGTACAGGATGATTTCATATTTGTAGAGATGGCTTCGGGAGCCAAACAGAAGGTTGGAGGAAAGGTTTGGGCTATAGCCTTAACCTGGGAGAGTTGTCTCTAGGTCCAACCTATGTGTCACGATATTAGGATCTTATGACATCATGATTGGTATGGACTGGTTGGAATCACATGAGGCGATACTCGACTGTAAGATGAAATGGTTGAGTTTGGTCGATGATGAGGGACAAAGACATGTGATTTTACAATGGAAGTAGAGAGTTTCCTTGAGGTTCATCTCTTGCTTGCAACTATGGAAGAGCATGTGCAAGGGATGTAAGTTTTATGCAATCCTTGTGTTAAACGAGAAGGGAGTAACGGAAGGTCCAGAACACCTTCAAGTGGTGAGAGAGTTTGTGGACGTATTCCTGAAGGAGTTACTAGGGATTCCACTGGAGAGGGAATTGGAATCTACCATAGACCTAAAACCAGGGAATGAACCAATAGAGAGAACGCCTTATCGTATGTCAACCCAAAAGTTACAAGAGTTGAGAATGAAACTGAAGAAGTTGTTGGACTCAGGACTTATATGTCTGAGTGTGTCACCGTGGGGTGCACCTTTTATTTTCATATGAAAGAAGGATGGGTCATGGAGACTCGACATTGACTACCATCAATTGAACAAGGAAATGATCAAGAATCAGTATCCACTGCCAAGGATTGAAGATTTGTTCGATCAGATAAATAGTGTGACGGTGTGTTCCAAGATGGATTTGCAATCAGAGTATCAACTATTACGGATCAAGGAGGATGACGTCCCTAAGGAAAACTTTAAGATGAGGTTTGGACATTACAAGTTTACAATTTTACCATTTGGATTGACAAACGCCCCAGGCGTATTTATGAGTTTGATTAATGGGGTGTTTCGTGAGTACTTGGACAAATTCATCCAAGTATTCATTGAAAATATTTTTATTTACTGTTAGACGACAGAGGAGCATGAAGAGCGCTTGCGTGTGGTACTATAGTGTCTACGAGAGCACAAATTGTATGGGAAGTTGTCCAAATGATCGTTTTATCAATCGAAGATTCATTCCTTAGGGCATGTCATCTCTGGCGAAGGTATCGTCATGGATCCAGCAAAGGTCGAGGCTATTATGGAATGGCATGCACCGATGAATGTCCCGAAGGTGTGTAGCTTCATGTTGTTAGTAGGATACTATCGACGGTTTGTCGAGGGATTTTTGAAGATAGAAAATCTGATAATGGAATTGCAGAAGAAGAACAAGAAGTTTGTTTGGACCGAGAAATGCGTGGAATCATTTCATAGGCTCAAAGAGTTGTTGAAAACAACACCGATACTAAAGGACCCTAGCATGGACACAAACTTCTTGGTATGCACTGACACATCCAAGTAAGGCTTAGGCAGATTCGTAATGCCAAACGATTGACTGATCACTTGCATCTCGAGGAAATTAAGAAGGCATGAGGAGAACTATGGGACACGTGATTTGGAGTTGTTAGCAATTGTTTATGCCTTGAAGGTTGGGAGACGCTACCTTGTTGGATGAAAATTTGAACTAAAAACAAGCCACTGTAGACTACAACCATTCATTATGCAAAAGCAACCTGAGCGCACGACAACGACATTGGTTGGAATTTCTTAGCGAGTGTGATTTCAAGATTACTTACATAAAAGGAATAGTGAACTGAGCAGCAAATGCATTGAGTCAGAGACCTCCCACCTTTTCGTTGTTTCCTCTTCCAACAAATCTACGTGAAAAGGTTCTAACTTTAAAGCGCAACAATGACTGGTAAAAGAGGTCAAGGATTTTATCGAAAAAAAACACAATGATGGTACCAAGATTTGAAGGATTTATGTTGGACGATGATGGACTACTGAGATTTTAAAAAGATGAATTTACATACCACTAAATGATGAGTTCAGGAGTTTGATCCTAAACAAGGCTCACAGAGCAGTGTAGATGACTCACCCGAGAGACACAAAGATGAGGGCAGACCTTAAACCCTTATTCTTCTGGAAAGGAATGAAGGTAGACATAGTCAACTATGTGGCCAGATGTATAGAATGTCAATAGGTAAAGGCCGAACATAGACATCCAGCAGGATTACTACAGCCACATGCTATTCTGGAATTGAAATGGGAGGTTATTTCGATGGATTTTATTGTTGGACTCCCATTGACGGCAAGGAGACACGACACAATTTTCATGGTAGTTGACACTCTGACGAAGAGTGCTCATTTTATTCCTTTGCATACGATGTATCAGACACTTGACATAGCTAGAGTTTTCATCAGTGAGATTGGGAGGTTGTATGGCATACCTAAGAGGATTATATCTGATCAAGGATCAATGTTTACTGGATGATTTTGGACTAGTTTCCAAGAGGCCTTGGGAACCCGACTTAACTTTAGTATTGTCTATCACTCGGAGACTGACAGGTAGACTTGCTGAATGAACTAGACCTTGGAAGGAATGTTGCACATGTACGTGATGGACCAACCAAAGCGTTGGGAAGAATTCTTTCCACTCGTAGAATTCGCTTATAACAACAATTACCAAAGCACCATTAACATGGCGCCCTTCAAGTTTCTTTATGGGAAACTGTGTCAAACTCCTTTGAATTGGGATTAGCTGAGGATAGGTTCATGGTGGGACCGAAAGTGATCCAAGAAATGGAATATTAAATGAAAACTAAGAAAAAGGATCAAGGAAGCGTAGGATCAACATAAGAGTTATGCCAATGCACATCATGTCAAGCGTAGTTACGATGTGGCGATCAAGTATTTTTGCGGTTGAAACCATGTAAGAGTTTGAGAAAGTTGGAAATGGGCTAAACTATATCCTAGGTTCATGGGATCCTACAATATTGTGGAAAAGAGAGGCTCGTGGCCTATTGACTAGCCTTGCTTGATTCTTGAGGCGCATGCACAATGTCATTCATGTCTCTGTTTGAGACATCATGATTAGTGATCGTACACATGTTTTGACTTGAGCACCTCGTTGGTGTCAAATGAGGGGGTTCTCACAGCTGAGCCGATCTGCATCCTAGATCATCCCATTCGATAGCTACAACGTTGAACAGTAGATCAGGTGAAGGTCCAGTGGGACAACTATAGTCCACACTCGACGACCTAGGAGGACGCATATGATATGCGCTAACAGCTTCCATTTTTGTTTGATAGATAGACTTATGATACTATGATACTCATTTCGACAGTTATATACTGTGAAACTTTGGGACGATGTTTAGATCAAGATGGGGTGTATGTAACATCTCGTTCTTGCGCACACTATGAAAACTTATTCCTTGAGGACACTTGCTTGCAATTTATCCAGATTATTATACTAATGGTTGTTGACTATGATTATGAGGCATTATGGATGTGATTATATGTTATTTCATTGTATTGACTTAGACAGGTGCTATTGACTTGGTTTTCCTCAGTGTGCAAGATTTTGGACCTTGAGGATGCAAAGGCATCGATGAAACCCCTTGGACTTCGGATCGAGTCAAGGAGTGGACTATTGGGTTTGATTGTTGTATATATATGACATTTGTGCATCTGATTAGATGATATGATTACGGATATTATTTCTGACATGATTCATTGATGATGCAAGATGACGATAACTTGTCGACCGGACTCACATGTGGAGTAGAGGGGTCACGCACAACTAATAGAGATTTTGAGGGAGAGGTGTTGACAACAGCCTTGCCATAGCCTACTAGCACGCCCGCTATGGCTCGAACTGTAGGTTAACAACTACCTATTTCTAGAAGACCCACGATGCCATGAGGGAAGAATTTGACAGTCACTCATGATGATTCTAAGGGGAGCACAATAACAAAGGGGCCTTATTCCTTAAAGGCTCTTAGTCTTCCACAAGATCACCTGACGAAGTATTGACTCCCGAGGTTTTTGATGTCTACCAAGTCAGTCAAAAGGTGAGTGGCACCCTTGGAGCACGTAGCGCATCCTGAAGGGCACATCGCGCAAAAAAAATGGAAAGAGGCGAGTGGCACCCTTGGGGCACGTAGTGCATCCTAAAGGGCACATCGCGCAAGGGAAACATAATGAGGCGAATGGCACCCTTGGAGCACCAAGTGCGTCCTAAAGGGCACATTACATTATTAAATAATAAATGAATAAACCTATATGGCCTTAGAACGAATAATGTGATGAGAAAGATTTAAAACAATTTCCCTAATAAAATGTTGCCCAACCTAGGAAAATAAAGTCTAGGTCTAAGTGATATTTGTGATAAAAATAAAAGTATATCTATATATAAAAATAAAAATAAAAATAAATAAATAATAATTGTAATCATCATTAATCTTGTGACGAGAAGGGGGTAAGCAATTCAATTAATTTATAAAAATCTTTTGGGGTAATAAAATTTAAAAAGGGAGAAAAAG
>JASDQU010586990.1:20767-33705 GCA_032191745.1 Picea mariana | reverse complement strand
AACAAATGTTAAAAGAGAACAATGGAATCTGACTGCAATAATTAAGAGAAAATAACTGACTTACCTGAGTTGGATGCCTCAGATGTACCATTGGCAGCGGCGTCTTTGTGATTTGCTTCCATTACATGCTTTTCCATCTTTCTAATATCGTTTGTTGAATGCGCGACAATGTTCCCTTATCCGCTCACTGGCTTCTTTCCAGACGACAGGCTCTCAGGCCTGACGCAGTAACCTTTCTTTATAAGGACTTACAACTCAGAACAACATCTCCATTGTGCTCTACAATAGCTTTCTCTTTGTGGGTATTTATAATGATGTACAAGATTTGAATACTAGTTAAAGCCATCCTTTTTCCCAATAACTTAACAATTTAATCAACAAAACTTAAAAATCATATTAAATTATTAATTATAATTTTTTTTTAATGGAAAATGAATGGTCAAACTTCCCACTGATTTCTATGGTACAACTTCTCAGGGATTTCTTCTCATTTAAAAGATGGTATACAAAACTTTCCGGGGACTTCTCCTCATTTCAAGGAGTTCTCTTCATTTCAAAGATGGTAGCTTGAAACTTTCGAGGAATTTCAAGAATGGTACCTCGAAACCTTCAAGGAATTTCTCCTCCACGATGATAAGATACGAGAGAGATAAATGCAGTAGTCATTCCTCCACGATGATAAGATACGAGAGATAAATGGACTCTTTGCATGAGGCGGGCATTGAACTATTGAGCTAGACCCAATAATATCTCTATAAAAAACAAATCATGAAACTTAACATTTAACCACTCAAGTCCCAATAATATCTCTAGATATTATTTCAAGGATTTCTCCTCATTTCAAGGATGGTACCTCAAAACCTTCTAGGAATTTCTCCTCCACTATGATGAGCTAGACAAAATTGGTATCTCCATAAACAACAAATCATGAGACTTAACACTTAACCATTCAAGTTCCAATAATATCTCTAGAGACAGCAAATCCTTAGACATAACACTTAACCGCTCAAATTAACCTATTTAATAATTATATTTTATATCAATAAAAGTGAATTAAAAAATAAATAAATTGATTTTTAGAGATGTTTATATTTTTTTAGCAAGACATAGTTCCACTTTAACAAATTATTATTTTATATTTTAATGATTTAGATCTTTGAAATGGACTAAAACCTTGAGGGTCAAGTTTAGTGGTCAAATTCTCATTAATTAAGTGAAAATATCACTTCAACAAAAAATTTACCGGATTTAAAAAAAAAATTAACAAAAAATGATTAAGTTTGTCCACTTTCTATTTTAGTCTGTATATCAATTCCTCCCAATAAAAACTTAACAACTTATCATTGATTGACTTCAACATTGGAGATAGAAAGAACTATTCCATGCTCGCACCCCATAAATACTTGACGAAGACCACAGGGAAGAAGCCTCGCATCATCTCCTAGCCTTGGATTAAGGAGCTGGCGCACTGAACGTGATGAATATTCCCCATTTCGGCAGACACTTGGAGGTTAACTCTTGCATTAAACTCCTCTTTTCATTTTACCACGGAGGATACTTGTGGATCGACAAGCACATTAATGTGGATCTGACGTTGATCCACCTGATTACAGAATTGAGCATGTAGGGACCAGACCCTCAATAGTTTTACCCAGGGAAGACCTCAGATCGCTCCCTAGCACAATGCATCTAGGAGGCTTGTGTAAAAGTCAAAAAGGGAAAGCGAGGCTACAAGGTAGCCTCTATCCAGGATGGTGCAGTGTGCCTCTCTTGCCAACTCATAACTGACAAGCTAGTAAGAAAGAACCGCCCCACACATGGCAGCACCAGAGGCTGCCACGTGCCACTCAGATTTGAGATTTTCAGGGCATGACATGGACGAGTAAAAGTTTGCCACGTGGCACCCCCAGCTGATGCCACATGGCACCACCCAGAAGGTGCCACATGTCTAGCGTGACGCCATCATCCAAGTGGATGAATCAGATGCTGCCACATGGCCCAATGGGGACATGCCACGTGGAACCCGCAAAATGCCCAAGGAGGGCCCGTGTATGAAAAATTAAAAAAATATGTATTAACAATATGGTGACAGTTCTGCTATATATAACAGATTCTCTATATTTAACCTCTGCCAAAACGTCCACCAAATTCTCCGCTACATTTATCAGGGGCGAGCCAAAATGGTTTAACGATTCGCCAAAATGGGGAGGCCCGTGGGATTCAATCTCGGGACCTCCGCCAACCAAGTACTAAACTTAGCTTTGCCAACCAATTAGGCTAATGACCTTATTATGGAATAATGGTCCAAAATTCATATAAAAAACAGGGTCCGGGCAGAGTTCGGAACAGGTAGAAAACTTCAAGAATGAGAGTGGAGCATGCCCGTACGACCTGGTACATATCTGTACGAACTGTACAGATTTTGACATGCAAACCAAGGCAAGGTTGCCTCTTGGGTTCGAAAGTGCCAGACTCTGATCGAGGTGTGGAGATAGTCATTTTTAGGTAAAATGATGCCACGAACACATTGGTGGTGTTAGTTTTCTGATCTGATCAAAACTTCAACATCTTAATTTCAGAATGAGTCATTTATTGTAGATGCAATGGCATAGTGGCCGAGGCAGAGGTGTCTCTTGGGCCTGAAAGTGTCTGACTCGGATGGAGATGATTTGACAGTCATTTGTAGGTCATTCGATGACACAAATTCAATGACGAGGTATGTTTTTGCAGCAGAGCTTCCGATAAGCAAGCTAAGTGATGGAGAAGCCAATGTAAGCATGCTTTCCATTATGTTGTTTTGTCATTAAATGTTGCAGCATAGCATGCATGTTATAGGTCTGAAGGAGCAGAGAGAAGCTGCAGCAAGGCAACAAGATCAACTTATTCCTTCTATCTATTTGTTTATTATCTTATTTCACATCAAATCAATCAGTTATATGTGACAAACAAATTGTGGCACTTGCATGACAAGTGGCCAACGAAGCAGTTCTAATTCTTGTGGGTTCCAGGATCTATTGTATGGGCTGCATGTTTATGTTTTGGATCTGAGTAGCATATCTAAGGCTTTTGATGGCTCCATGTTGATGGGGTCATATTTTATTCTTCATCTTTTTATGTATTGAGTATGTGGGAATTATGTCCATGTCAGCATCATGGATGCCTCATGAGTAGAACTTGTGAAGCTGATACATTCTTGATCACATTCCGATCTCTTGTTGTCGTCATTGAAGAGGGACTTTGGCCTTACTACTTGTAAAGGAGAGACATCATTACATTGAGGAGAATAACGCAGTCAGGCTTTGGAGCATGACCCGGAGAGATAGCCCACATCGGGTGAACTCCGTTATCAAGTGAAGTGTCTTATCCATTATGTGTATTATGTTCTTATGTTGTTTTTCCATGAATTTCCGCACATAAGATGTTAAAAGAAAGCATGACATATTGCACATAAGGAAAACTAAAGAGGTTTAATTCACTTAGAATTCAAGCACATAAGACTTCAACTTTACCTTTAATTGCAAATCGCTCAAGTAAAATGATCTATAACTGACCCTTTTGAAGGAGTGATAGAAACAACCAATTATTGGAAACTTATCACCCTCAGGTTTAGATCACTACAGGAGGTGCAACAGTGGGCATTCATTGTGCAAGTGCAGATGAAGTTACTCACTGCAATCGAGAGAATGAAAAGATGATAAGAACAACGCCCAGTCTAACAATAGATTACTACCATCCAGGGTAGAGTAATGGAAGTCACGCAAAAGCTGCAACCAATGTAGGATGAATCCAGAAAGTGTTTGAAGAAATTGAAGGACAAGGCTCGTAACTAGACCATGTGGTTACAACAGTGGAACAACGCCTAGAAGGGCATGTTACAACGCAAATGATCCAAGAGCTCGTTGAGCAGGAGGCTCAGTAAAAGCACCAAGTCGAGGTAGCTTGAGATAAGCTCGAGGCCTTCGAAGCAGTGTTTCCCAGGCCTGAGTGACTTGGGATGAGTCACAGGGGAGTGTTGGGGGCCTGTTGGCCCTCGACTAAGTTTTGAGGAAATCTTGGTCAGATTTGACCACTTTTTGGACTTGGACACAGTGAAAAAGGAAGGAGTGTCCAGGTGGAGTTGAGATCATGGATCTCACTTGTTTTGTGGGCTTTGTGGACCCAACAAGGTGTTCAATAAGATTTTTGTAATGGGTTATGGGATGTTGGCCCATGGGTTCTCCCATGTTTAGGCCTAATTGTAAAAGTATAAATAAGTAAAGATTGTAAGGTAGAAGTAGCTAAGCAAAGTGATGTAAGAGTGAAGTGGATAAGTGCAAGTGGCTCTGAGTTGCTTTGTGAAACAGATTGTGTATGTAAGACTCTATGCTAGATAGAGAAGTTGGCTTTGTGTTGTGACCTAGTTTTGGGAAGAAGGATCGGGTGCTTAGTGCACAGATTTCCTGTCCTCTGCGAAGCTTGGATTTGTGGCTTAGTGTACATGAGTGGATGAATGTAAGATATTCAGAAGAAAAATAAAGAAGACAAAGTAGTTGGTGGACGTATCCCCACACTAGGATGAACCACGTATATCTTGTATCTTGATGTGCTTTGAGCTATGTTGTGTTTGTCATTTATCATCTTAGTGCTTTGTTATTATGTATGATGGATAGATCTGATATTCTTTAGTGCTTTTATGAATGAATGTTATATCAAACCCATTGCTACGTGCTAAGTAGTTGAGTGCTTACTCTTTGTTGTTACTACACCGATTTATCTTAGGGTTTGTTCTGCGATGTTCATAAATCTAATAAACTAATGCATATCGTCTTGTAAGTGTTATTAAAATGCCTTGCGAAGTGTTATAATCATAGATCTGTGTCCTAGCTTGGTCACAGACACCTGAGTCTTGTAACCCCCCCACCTCTACCTCAGGTGAGACTTCGCCTTCTTTGCAGGTGTTGTCGAAAGGGTCGATAGTTAGGGTTTTGTTGGTGCGTTGTTGAAGCGTTGAACATTGGGTCTACCCCTATGCCAACAACAACCTCAAAATATTACTTAGATTTTAAACTTAGCATAGGTCTATAGTGGTTTTTATGGTTGAGCTTGTTCTCAAGCATGTGGTCATTTTGTTTGGGTAGGCATCCTTACTCACCGAGCGGTAGAGACTACTTCCTTCTAGCTTTATTATGCAACAATATAACTCTAAATATAACTTAGAAATAACTCGGTATTATAATTGTTGGCCCTTGACCAGGTTTGGAGGAAACATTGGTCATGTTTGACCATTTTCAGGACTTTGACAGGCTGGTCGAAGATGGAATGCCTAGGCAAAGCGGAGATCATGGGATCTCGCCCATTTTGAGGGTTTTTTGGGCTTTTAGTGTTTATGTAATGGGTATGGGATGTCGGCGTATGGGTTTACCCATGCTTAGGCCCCTTTTGTAATGTATAAATAAGTAGCTAAGGATGTAATAAGTAGTTATGGTTACTAGAATCGGCTTAGTGCAAGTGGTAATTTTCTTAGTGCATTAGTAGTATCTTTGTGCATGGATGTGTGAGGCTTGCAGAGCTAAGTGCAAGCGTTTTGTAAGTTCTTGGTGCAGACAGATTGTGTAAGGCTTTGTGCTTGATCTAATTCGCGGAAGGAGGATCTGGCGAGGTTCACACAAATCTCTTGTCCTTTGCGGAGTTGGATCTGTGGCTTGGTGCATGTAAGAAGATTGGAAGAGAATAATAAAGAAGAAGAAGAGTTGGTAGACGTATCCCCACACTGGGGTGAACCATGTATATCCTATGTTATTGTGCTTTGTGCAATGCATTCATGTTGTTTATGTTATATTTTCTTAGTGAATTGTTATTGATGTGTGATAGTTAGATCCACTAATGCTTAGTTCTTGATATATGAGTAAATGCTATATTTTCTCTGATGCTATATGCTAAATGATTAGATGTGATTAATCTTGATTACGAGTGCACTGATCTACACTTAGGGTTAATCTGTGATGTGAATAAGAATCATAAATTAATGAATATTGTTGGCTAAGTGCTATGTCAAGTGTTGTGATCACATATATGTGTCCCAGCTAGGTTGTAGACACCTGAGTCATGCAACCCCCCTGCCTTTACCTCGGGTGAGTGAGACTTCATCTGCTTCGTAGGTGTTGCCTAAAGGGTTGGTAGTTAGGGTTTTTTTGGTGTGTTGTTGAAGCGTTGAACCATGGGTCTACCCCTGTGCCAATAAATGGTTCTGTTGCAGGGACCTGAAACTGTGATTGCTGGGAACTAAAGAAAAGAGAAAACTCTGTGCGTAGATTTGTTGTTGTAGTAGCAATATTCTACTTGACTTTTGAAGCTCTGTGCTAAAAATAGAAGTCTGATAGTGCTTGAAAACCCTTGGCCATGCTGAGCCATTCCGGGTAGTTATGATCATCCCGATGCTCCTCCCAAATGTCTAGAGGCCAATTCATGTCATAAATATCCCTAGGCCCATCCTCCACAAAATCATCCCATTCGCTCTCTTCCATTGTTCTAGTCTTCACATTATCCAACTCTGCCTTTAACAGGCACAGTCCACCATTTTTTTTTCTATCAACTTCGAAACAATACAGACCGCCATAACTGATGGGCCGGCTGTCATAGCTATCGACATCCTGGAACATGAAAATATAAGTGGGGAAAATACCTCTGGAGTTTGGAAGGTGCCTGGAAAAGGGACATATTGCATATAGAAATTTCCGGGGAACCGTTGTTATCTCAATATACAGTGGGAATCTATTGGACTTATCGAAATTCAAGTTGTGGGGAGGCGGTATATTCACGTTAATATGTTGTCAATGCCATTTTCTATCATTTTCTCCTCTTCCTAAGAGTTTCCATCCATCTGCCTCCGAGGAAAGAATTTCTTCGCTGCCATATGTAACTCTCTCCCGCACAATTGGAAGTGTAAACATATTTTCCCAATCTGGGCAACGAAGGGAGTTTCTTCCAATGAACATTGAACTCTCTTAAATCGAGTATCCACACATTATATAGATCAGGCGGTTGTTCTTTTATTACAGTGGCTATGACTGGAGTTCGCACATATACGCTCTCACCGTCGCACACATAGTTTGAATCTAATCTCCCTACCATATTAGGGATGGGAGGTGGCAGAAGTGTACACTTCGTACCACGAAAGGGATCCCACACCCAGAGACTGAAATCTGTATTATAAAACCTGCGGCGTTGAACAACAAGATGAGATACAATGAATTCCGGAGAGGAGAGGCTAGCAGACGGGTTGTAAGCACGATCATACAATAATGGGAAATGCCCTGCCATAGCATTGGCCCATGATCGACTCAACGAGATGAAAACTGGTCGCTTGTCTCATGGCGTTGTTCGAGACAATCGAGGAATGATTTCCCCCAAAACAACATGATCACAAACTCAAACTAAATCTTTTTCTGCCAAATAAGAAAATTACAAAATGCAGCAACAAATGTTAAAAGAGAACAATGGAATCTGACTGCAATAATTAAGATAAAATAACTGACTTACCTGAGTTGGATGCCTCAGATGTACCATTGTCAGCGGCGTCTTTATGATTTTCTTCCATTACATCTAATTTGTTTCTTCCATTACATCTAATCTGTCATCATGCTTTTCCATCTTTCTAATATCATTTGTTGAATGCACGATAAAGTTCTCTTATTCGCTCACTGGCTTCTTTCCAAATAGTAGGAGCCAGGCTTGGAGGCCTGAAGCAGTCACCTCTCTTTATAAGGACTTACAACTCAGAACAACTTCTCCATTGTGCTCTACAATAGCTTTCTCTTTGTGGGTATGTATAAGGATGTATAAGATTTGAATACTAGTTAAAGCCCACCCTTTTTCCCAATAACTTAACAATTTAATTAATAAAATTTAAAAATCATATTAAATTATTAATTATATATATATATATATTATGAAATATGGATGGTTAAACTTCCTACGGATTTCTTCAAACTTTCTACTGATTTCTTTTCATTTCAAGGATGGTACCTTGAAACCCTCGAGAGATATCTCCTCCTTCTCCTCATTTCGAGAATGGTACCTTGAAACCTTCTAGGGATATCTCCTCATTTTGAGGATGGTACCTTAAAACCTTCGAGGATGGTACCTTGAAACCTTTCAGAGATATCTCATCCACGATGATACCGAAGATAAATGGACATGTTGCATGACCCAATAATATCTCTAAAAACAACAAATCAAGAGACTTAACACTTAACCACTCAAGTCCCAATAATATCTCTAGAGAGAGAAAATCCCTAGACTTAACACTTAACCACTCAAGTTAACCTATTTAATAATTATATTTTATACCAATAAAAGTGAATTAAAAAATAAATAAATTTATTTTTTTGAGAAGTTTATATTTTTTAGCTAAACATAGTTCCACTTTAACATATTATTCTTTTAAATTTTAATGATTTAGATATTTTTAAATGGACTAAAACCTTGAGGAATAAGTTTCATCATGAGATTTAACACTTAACTACTTAAGTCCCAATAATATCTCTAGAGACAACAAATCATGAGAGTTAACACTTAACCACTAAAGTTATCCTATTTAATAATTATATTTTATATCAATAAAAATGAATTAAAAAATAAATAAATTGATTTTTAAAGAAGTTTAAATATTTTTAGCAAGACATAGTTCCACTTTAACATATTATTCTTTTAAATTTTAATGATTTAGATATTTTTAAATGTACTAAAATTTAGAGGGTGAAGTTTAGAGCCTGACACAGTAATCTTAAATTTTAATGATTTAGATATTTTTAAATGTACTAAAATCTAGAGGGTGAAGTTTAGGAGCCTGGCACAGTAATCTTTCTTTACAAGGGCTTACAGCTGAGAACAACATCTCCATTGTGCTCTATAATAACTTTATTTTTGTGGGTATTTATAATGATGTACAAGATTTGAATACTAGTTAAAGCTCACCCTTCTTCCCAATAATTTAATAATTTAATTAATAAAATTTAAAAATCATATTAAATTATTAATTATAATTTTTTTTTAATGGAATACGGATGGTCAAACTTTTGAGGGATTTCTTCTCATTTAAAGGATGGTATAGGAAACTTTCCACGGAATTCTCCTCATTTCAAGGATTTCTCCTCATTTCAAAGATGGTACTGGTTGCATGAAGTAGACATTGAATTAGACCTAATAATATCTCCATAAACAACAAATTATGAAACTTCATGCTTAACCACTCAAGCCCCAATAATATCTTTAGAAACAACAAATCCCTAAGACTTAACACTTAACCACTCAAAATAATCCATTTAATAATTATATTTTATATCAATAAAAAAGAATTAAAAAATAAATAAATTGACTTTGAGAGAGTTTATATTTTTTATCAAGACAGGTCCACTTTAGCATATTATTCTTTTAAATTTTAATGATTTAGGTCTTTTAACATGGCTTCTTTGCGGACGATAGGAGCCAGGCTCGAGGCCTGAAGCAAAACTTTCTTTATAAGGACTTACAACTCAGAACAACATCTTCATTGTGCTGTAGAATAGCTTCTTCTTTTTTTGTGGGTATTCAGGTCTACTTTAACATATTATTCTTTTAAATATTAAAGGTCTACTTTAACATATTATTCTTTTAAATATTAATGATTTAAGTCTTTTAACATGGCTTCTTTGCACACGATAGGAGTCAGGCTCGAGGCCTGAAGCAGTAACCTTTCTTTATAAGGACTTACAACTCAGAACAACGTCTTCATTGTGTTGTAGGATAGCTTTTTTGTGTGGGTATTTATAATGATGTACAAGATTTGAATACTAGTTAAAGTCTATTCTTTTTCCAAATAATTTAATAATTTAATTAATAAAATTTWAAAATTATATTAAATTATTAATTATATATATATATATATATTATATGGAATATGGATGGTCAAACTTTCTATTAATTTCTTTTCATTTAGAGGATGGTACTGGAAACTTTCTAGGGACTTTTTCTCATTTTTAGGATGGTACCTTCAAACCCTCGAGGGATATCTCCTCCAAAGACTTCTCATTTATAGGATGGTACCTTGAAACACTCTAGGGATATCTCCTGTGGAGGTTGTATGACCCAATAATATCTCTAGAAACAAAAAATCATGAGACTTAACACTTAACCACTCAAGTCCCAATAATATCTCTAGAGAAAGCAAATCCTAACACTTAACACTTAACCACTCAAGTCCCAATAATATCTCTAGAAACAACAAATCCTGAGACTTAACACTTAACCACTCAAATTAACTCATTTAATAATTATATTTTATATCAATAAAAGTGAATTAAAAAATAAATAAATTGATTTTTAGAGAAGCTTAGATTTATTTAGAAAGACATAGTTACACTTTAACATATTATTCTTTTAAATTTTAATGATTTAGATATTTTTAAATGAACTAAAACCTTRAGGGTGAAGTTTAGGAGMCAAGCTCCCAGGCCTATACAATAACCTTTCTTTATAAGTACTAATAGCTCRGAACAACATCTCCATTRTGCTYTAGAATAAATTTATTTTTGTGGGTATTTATAATGATGTACAAGATTCGAAAACTAGTTAAARCTCACCCTTCTTCCCAATAACTTAACAATTTAATCAATAAAATTTAAAAATCAYATTAAATTATTAATTATAATTTTTTTAATGGAATAAGGATGGTCAAACATCGGAGGGATTTGTTCTCATTTGAAGGATGACACGAGAAAATTTCTAGGGACTTCTCTTCATTTCAAGGATGGTACCTCCAAACTTTCGAGGAATGTCTCCTCCAAGATGATAAGATACAAGAGATAAATGGATTGGTTGCTGACATTGAGCTAGACCCAATAATATCTCCATAAACAACAAATCATGAGACTTAACACTTAACCACTCAAATCCCAATAATATCTCTAGAGACCTCAAATAGTGAGACTTAATATCCACTCAAATTAATTCATTTAATAATTATATTTTATATCAATAAAAGTGAATTAATAAATAAATAAATTGATTTTTAGAGAAGTTTATATTTTTTAGCAAGACATAGTTCCACTTTAACATATTATTCTTTTAAATTTTAATGATTTAGATCTTTTAAATAGACTAAAACTTTGAGGGTTAAGTTTCATGGTCAAATTCTCATTAATTAAGTTAAAATATCACTTCAATAAAATTCTTACGGGATTTTAAAAAGAATTTTAACAAAAAATGTTTGAGTTTGTCCACTTTTTATTTTAATCTATATCAATTCTTCCCAATAATAAAACTTAACAACTTATCATTAAAATAAAATAAAATAAGTATCCCTCACAAACTACTAAATGAAATATGCATGTTCAATAATTACACCCCATATGCCACGGGGTATATCAATTCCTAAGCATTTATTACAATCTATATGTCTCAGTGCAATTCCTCTCCATTTTGACTTTGAGTTTGCTTTTGCATCTTTCATGTATTGGGAGTACACATATAATGGAATTTTTTAAATAACACATTTTTCTTTGTTTAAGTTAGAAATGGTACATGTTATTATTGGTTCTGTTCCAATCATTAGCATGCATCATGATCGAGATTAAGGGGTCAAAATTAAGATTTGAATACTAGTTAAAGTCGACCTTTTTTCCTAATAACTTAACAACTTAATCAATAAAATTGAAAAATCATATTAAATTATTAATTATATTTTTTTTTTTATGGAATAAGGATGGACAAACTTCCCACTGATTTCTTCTCATTTGGAGGATGGTACTGGAAAATTTCCAGGGGCTTCTCCTCATTTAGGATGGTACCTAGAAACCTTCGAGGGATTTCTCCTCCATGATGATACTGAAGATAAATGGACTGGTTGCATGACCCAATAATATCTCTAGAAACAACAAATCATGAGACTTAACACTTAATCACTCGAGTCCCAAAAATATCTCTAGAGACAACAAATCTTGAGACTTAACGCTTAACCACTCAAATTAATCCATTTAATAATTATATTTTATATCGATAAAAATGAATTAAAAATTAAATAGATTGATTTTTTTTTAAAGTTTAGATTTTTTAGCAAGACATAGTTCCACTTTAACATATTATTCTTTTAAATTTTAATGATTTAGATATTTTTAAATGGACTAAAACCTTGAGGGATAAGTTTCTTCACGAGACTTAACACTTAACCATTCAAGTCCCAATAATATCTCTAGAGACAACAAATCCTGAGACTTAACACTTAACCACTCAAGTTAACCCATTTAATAATTATATTTTATATCAATAAAAGTGAATTAAAAAATAAATAAATTGATTTTTTTGAGAAGTTTAGATTTTTTAGCCAGACATAGTTCCACTTTAACATATTTTGTGGTCAAATTCTCATTAATTAAGTGAAAATATCACTTCAACAAAATTCTTACAGGATTTTAAAGAGAATTTTAACAAAAAATGATTGAGTTTGTCCACTTTTTATTTTAGTCTATATATCAATTCCTCCCAATAATAAAAATTAACAACTTATGATTAAAATAAAATGAAAGAAGTATCCCTCACAAACTACTAAATGAAATATACATGTTCAATAGTTACATCCCATATGCCATGAGGTATATCGATTCCTTAGCATTTATTACAATCGATATGCCTCACTACATATCAATTCCTCTCCATTTTGACTTTGCGTTTTCTTTTGCATCTTTCAATGTGTTGGGAGTACACATAGAATGGAATTTTTTAAATAACACTTTCCTCTTTGTTAAAGTTGGAAATGGTACATGTTAGTATTGGTTCTGTTGCAATCATTAGCACGCATCATGATCAAGATTAAGGGGTCAAAATTCAAAAGAGAGATTGTAGAGCTCACACATCAAAGAAACAAAGAATATGGTTGGGCACCAGAAGCGAAAAATCAATCCCTGAGGGCCCGAGACTCACTCTCA
>JASDQU010586989.1:25611-37642 GCA_032191745.1 Picea mariana | reverse complement strand
ATCTAATCTCAGAAGAATTGGTTAAGAAATTGGGGTTAAAAACACAAACTCATCATAAGCCTTACACACTTAAATGGATAAGCAATCATCATCAGATGCACATAACAAAGCAATGCACAATCAAATTTGCAATTTCATCTAAGTATGTGGACGAAGTAACTTGTGATGTTGTGTCATTAAAAGAATGTGGAATGGTCTTAGGTAGCCCATATTTATATGATCGTAAGGAAATCTTCTACAGGACAAAGAATAAATATCAATTCACTAAAGCAGATCATGATTTTGTGGTTCATGCTCATCGTGTTAAAGAAAATAAAACACTTCAAACAATGGAACAATTAACGAAGGCAGTACAAGCAAGAGACAAACCAATAATTGTTTCAAATGAAGTAATTGATCTTAAGCAAGAACAAGACATGGTTGTTGAATGGAAAATCAATCATAAGTTGCTTCAAGACAAACTCATGTCGTGCAGATATATAAAGTATATCAGCTCATTTGCATTCGTATTTTTGATGCTTTCATTATCAATGTTTTCTACATGGATGATAGTGGCTTCAGTAAGATGTAACAGGGTTGCAATGGCTAATAATATATTGTCAGTTGTCATGATTGTGTTACAGTTGATCTTGATGAGACAGGTGCACAGGACAGAGTTCAGAGACAAAGAGCAAGCCAAGTGGCCTATCCCGAGCTTGTTGAATGGTCAGTAACCTTTTGGGGACCAAAAGGTATTTTTGTGGGGAGGTGTGATCTGAAATCGGATCCAGAAGCCTGACAGGGCTTGAAAAATGCTCAAAAATGAAAGTGCTTGTAATGCGACGAAACTAGTTCCATTGCGTCCGTCTCGTCTTCTTGATTCCGACAGTATATTTACTTTGTCAAACGGGCTTTGTATGGAGAAGATATCGTGTTCTGTCCGAAAATCCAAACAGGTAAAAAAAAAATGGATGACTGTATAGTCCGTACAGTGCACGTGTCATGCTGACTATGCAGACCGTATGGTCCGTACAGGTGATGTGGAAGCTCCAGTAGATGACACGTGGCAGCCTCAGGTGACAACACATGGCAGAGTGTGACAGGTCGGTTTGGCATACAATTGGACCTATCTGGAGGTGACACGTGTCACCACTGTAAGGGTGACACGTGGCACGGATGACGTCAACATCTGACGTGGCAGAATGACGGGTGGCAGTACGGTCGACGGGTGGAAAGCACATGGTCTAATCAGCATTTGACACGTGGCATATTATGGTTGGATGTTGAGATGCCACATGGCCCAGTCATGGGTTGCCATGTGGCACCCCGCGATTGGTTGTTGGTTTATATGTAAAATTGTTTATGGGTTAACGGGAGTCGAACCAGCGACCTCCCCTCCAGCTATGGACTGGCAAGGCTGGGCTAACTGCCCGCCCGCCATGTGGTTCTTGTTATGCAAATGTAAAACAATATATATGAATTAAAATGAATGTATAGTCGGCGGGGGAATGGGTCGGGGCTTAGCCCCAGCCCTCAACATACTATGTAACCATACTACGGGACCGAGAGCGCGGGAGTGGTTAGGACTAGCCCCAGATCTCGGGCGGTCCCATAGGACCCGAGATCCTTATCGCATAGAGCGCACAGGGGTTATAACAAACAGCGACGGGTTATGACAGCTAGCCCAAGGTCTCGTGCAAAACGCCAACAGAACCAGAAGCGAGCTAATGACAAGGGGCTAGCGCATGGCGCATGGCCATATGGAGTCCATACGACCATGCCAGAGGGGGCGCGCACCCAGGGCTCGGGGGCTAGCGCCCGAATTAATTCAAAAGTGGGTTTTTTATGCTAAGTTTGGGTTTTTATTATTAATATGCCTATTTTTAGTTGATTCTCTCCATTTTGGGGGGATATTGGGCATTTTTGGAGCCCAAATTCTTGGAGGAAGTTGGAGATGAGCAACCAACTTCAAAGTTATATAAACCAGGCCTGTTTGAGGCCATGAGAGAGCAGGCAGAGCAAAGTTATGATGAAGAAAAGCCAAGCCAAAGTCATTTTGATGCAGAGTAGCTTTTGAGGAGGAGACGTTGTCGGACCATTTCTGGGAGCTCCAGACATCCGTTTTGCGTGCCATTTTCTTTGCAGGGTTCTAGAGATTTAGACGAACATGACTAGATCAATATTGTAGCCATTTGGCATTGCAGCGATGTACTTTTGAGCATTTGAACAGAAATAAAAAATCATCCCCCACAGAGACAAAGGCCCGGAGACTTAGGCAAAAGTTGTGCTGAACTCCGTTATCAATCTGCGTGTTATGGTTTGCTGTCTATATTTTCATTTTCATATCTTCATATGTGTATATGGTTGTTATAATTCCTTTTCTTTCCTCATTCTTTCACTAAGTTTCTCAAATGGTTAATTAACACATGCAAAATTAAAACTCAACCATAAGTCATTAAAAGATCCTACGAATCAGTAATCATTGCATGTGTTTCCAATTCTAATCATTCAAAGAAAGTTAAAGAACAAAATTTATCTCATTATACTTTGTTTCTTGTTTTTGAACTATATTCATGTTTTTTCATCTGAAATTAAGTAAAGGAATTGTTAACTGCTCTTCTACTTAGTGGACTTCCCTCTTTTCTTCTCATTCATTTCATTTAATTTAATTAGATCCAAACAATTTTACTACCCTACCCTATGGAGAAAACCTTATTAAAAAAATTAATCAGATTCATATCTTTAAAAATAGACCCCATATCCCAATGGAAAATTAAGCATTCAAACAACCAGATATTTCAAACAAACAAACAAACATTGAACTGTCATAACTAGACTAACATTCTAAACTCAAACAAATCTAAATCCTATAGAGGGATTCCTCTCTGAAGCTGGCAGGGCTAGATCCCAGCTTCCAAAGTGGTTTGGTAGTTACCTCTATCTTTTCTTCTACAACCTCTGGAAATTATAGAGTGCTAACACCTCGAAGGAAAAATTTCCTTGTAAATGTATATTGTAATTTCATTGTAAATCTGGACCATTCATTATATGGTCGCAGATCTGACGACATAAGTTATGTTAGGGTTTTTTTTCCCTAGAAGGAAACCTTGTTTTATGAGGGAAATGTATTGCGACTATGTATCATTGTGAATATTGCATTCTGAGAGAGGAGATCGTGAGAGAAAGAAGAGGAAGTTACAATGGGTTTTTTGTAGGTTGTATCCCTTCATTTGTTGGATAATAATAAAGAACGAACCTGGAAATTTCTCTGGTGGACGTAGCCCACACTGGGTGAACCACGTATATATGTGTCTCTATTGTATTGTGTATCTTCCATGTTTTATTTTATTGCTTCGTGATCCTGTTTTTCTAACATCCGGTATCAGAGCGAAAGGTCACTCACAGGAAAATAGGGTTTCCTAGTTCGAGTGGGAGAAATGGCGGAAGGTGGAAAGTTTAGGGTCGAGAAATTTAACAACCAAAACTACCAGTTATGGAAGATGCAAATGGAAGATTATTTATATCAGAAGGATCTATTCCTACCATTGGGTGTAATAACAAAGAATCCCACAACCATGAAGGACGAAGAATGGGAGGTTCTTGACAGAAAGGCACTAGGAACAATACAGTTGAGCCTGGAAGCATCGATGGCTTTCAATATTTAGAAAGAAAAGACAATGAAGGATATGATGGATGCATTGGATAAACTATATGAAAAACCCTCGACGTCCAATAAAGTATTTCTAATGAATATATTATTTAATATGAAGATGTCAGAAGGTGGGTCTGTTGTAGATAATTTAAATGAATTTAATACGGTTACTAATCAACTAATTTTTGTAAAAGTGGACTTTGATGATGAGGTCAGGGCTCTTATAATATTGTGCTCATTTCTAGAAAGATGGAATGGCTTGGTCATGGCTGTAAATAACTCTGTCGTTGGTTCAAACACTTTAAAATTTGATGATGTTGTTGGTGTTATCCTTAGTGAGGAAATGCGATGAAAAAGCACAAGTGAGACATCAGGAAATGTGTTAAACATGGAGAACAGGGGAAGACAAAAGGATAGAGGAAAGGGCTCAGGGAAGCATGAGAATTCTAGGAAGGGTAGATCCAAATCCAGATTTGGAAAGAGAGAGTGTCGGAATTGTGGGAAGAAAGGACATCCAAAGAAAGACTGCAGAGCTCCAAAGAAACAAAGAGATGGACAGCAGGAGAAAAATCAGGAAGCAAATGTAAAAAATGATGTGTTACAAGATGCTCTGATTTTTTCTATAGATAATATTTTTGAGTCTTGGGTAGTATATTCAAAGGCTTCATTTCATGCCACACCCCATAGGAAAAATTTTCTATATTATGTTCAAGGTGATTTTGGACAGATTCATTTGGGTGATGATGCACCATGCAACTACAAAAAATCATTATTATGTTACTTTTATTGATGATGCAACTAGAAAAACTTGGGTTTATTGAATTCGGAAAAAATATGATGTTTTTGATACTTTTAAGAAATGGAAAGCTTTAGTTGAGAATGAGACAGGAAAAAGGTTGAAGTGTCTCAGATTAGACAATGGAGGTGAATATTGCAGCAAGGAGTTTGATGATTATTGTTCATACTATGGGATTCATAGAGAGAAGACAGTTCCAGGAACACCATAAGAAAATGGTTTCTCAGAAAGGATGAACAAGACAATCATGGAGCATGCAAGGAGTATCAGATTGCATGCTGGTTTTCCCTTACAATTCTGAGGAGATGTTGTAGATACTACTTGTTGAGGAAAAGATATGAAATGATCTTACTCAAGCATTTTCAGATCTTACTTGTCTAAATCAAGATAGACAAGAATATCACCCTATCTTTATAGCAATCGAAATTTGTTTCCTAATTCACAAGTATTTATTACAAGTACTTAGGCTGCTCTTTTTATAAATGAAAGTTTGTTGGATTATTCATTATTTATGTAATTTTCTGAATATAATAGATGCTGAAATAAATATAGAGACAGAAGTAAAAAACACCAAGTCAATAATCAGAACAGATGAGACATAAAGTAATCGTTTATTCCATTCCAATTTATCAAAAGAATCGTTCTCTTTACAAAATTCCCTGAGGAAGTTTGGGCCAAAGTCAAACTTAGATGTCCCCAATGAAAACCATACAAAAGGACTTCTAATAGAAAGTAAAAAACTGGACTTAAAAAACTGAATCAATTTTCCACAGATTTCTTCCCACTCGTCTTTGAACAATAGCCTTTATCAGTCATGAAAGTTAATTCATAAAAAGACAAGTCTACACAGATTATCAAAGATAGATCATCAAATCTGAAAAACAAGTGTCTGAATGATGTAATTCAACCCTGAATCTTGTTGTCTACAATAAGACCCTGCTATCATAAAAGAGAATTAGGATTTCAATGAATTAAAGAATGAATGAAAATTGTATTATCTCAATAAAACTCAAAGAGCAAACCTTAGTATGCTTCTCCTTCTATTCTCCTCTTGTTCCTCCCTTTTCCCTTTTCCTTTAAGCAATTAGGATTAGTTGAAGTAGTTGAACCACTTATTTAGTTAAGTTAACTAAAACTCAACCAACTTTTTAGTTAAGGGGGAAAAGTAATAAAATCATAATAAGGGTTTTTAATAAATAATAACTAGTAGGTGGGACCCCTTGTGACTCCCTTTAGTTCTTTAACAAACATAACACAACTAGTTAATCAATCAAAATATACCTCCTTGTGACTCCCATCATCACTCTCACAATTTGACAATTTATATCAATGATTATTGAAATTATTTCCAAAAATATATTATCCATATATCCAAAAACTAGTGTGTTGTCCAAAATTTTAGAAGTCAGTTGTTCTCAACAATCAATAAATAAAAACACTTAAAACCCATATTTTTCATACTGGGAGGAAATACTTCCCTTGTTGTTGTTGTCACCCTTTGATCTCTCTAAATTTTCCTTAGGATGCATGGAGCCGTTATGCCTAATCTCATTGATCACATGAGAGCAATCATCTCTCAAATGCATGCGGGATAACATGGATTTGGCAGAGTCATTTGAGGGAGAGGAGGGGGAAACATTGGCTTTTCCTTTGTCAGGGGCATGCCACATGGTGGGCTCAGTTTTTAACCTTTTTCTTTCATGGGAAGATTGTACTGGTGAGTGGACAGGGGCAGCTTGGAAAATTTGGTTAACATGTGGAGGAGCAGGTAGAGACTAGTTAGGTCAACCATGATGTTGGGAGACTGTCGGGTGGAAAATCTCTTGCCATTCGTCATTTTCAGGGACTTCATGTTGTAGTGAGACATGAGGGGGCACTGTTATACCAGGGACATGTGAGGCTTGGAAGGGAGGACTTTCTGGCCTAGGTTGGACCACTCCTTGCCCAATCCAATTAAAACACCCACCTTGAAATAGCTAGCCCAACTCTTGTGAGTCTGCATCAAGATGTATAGAGAACCTTGGCCTTCTAGGGCCCATGTTCCAATTTCCTCTTCTTTTGTTACCCCGACCATGGCTACCTCTGCTGAAAAAGCTCATTCCTATATGCATTATTGATTAGAAAATAGTTTCTTCAACAACCATACATGACATCTCTTTTAAATATGAAACAAAGTTTGGCTCAACAACACATCAGGCTCATGCAATCCAATCGATACAAATCATTTAATACTTGTCAATGAGCAGGGAGTGAATAAGGGTTCTAGGATATGTGAGGGTTTGTATTGAGCGAAAATTTTTAAAATGAGCGGGAACAGATCATGATTACTGCTCAACAAATCATCAAACAATCAAATGTATCGTAAATCAAAAGAACACATCACTGTAATTCATCTCTATGCGATCCTTTAACTGTCATAATACATAATTTATCTTAACTATAATTAAATTTTAAGAACATGGAGTGGATAGTGAATATGGGAAGGTGAGGGGAGTTGTAATGTGCAAAAAGTGAAAGAATGGTAGGGGAAAGAACATATATTGTTCATAAAACTAATTAAGTAATCCATAAAAAACAGCTATGTATACAATACAAGGACACCGATACCAATTAACAATTCATGTGTGTCAAAATTGTTCACTATCTGACATTCAATCCTTCAAACGTTTTCCATTAACACAGTCTATAATCATACTCAGAATCACTATGTCTTTCAACAGTCTTGTTAAGAGAATACTTGTTTCCTTTCATATCTTTTCTTTTCATTTAAACAAAATCAAAAGGAACATTGTGTCACATTGCTTCAACTCTATCCAACATATACTTCTATAAAATATCAACCACTTCCCATAATTCGTAATTTCCCAAATCAAACACAGATATAGGTCTTTTCCTGAGTTGAATAGACTTATTTTAAAACTTGCACGATTTCATTCTTTTGACAATATTAACCAATAAAACTTGCAATGAAACCATACTACAAAACCCATGCTTTATTTATGATGGTGCAATTAAATAAAACAATGAACAATGTCTCCATAATCCATACACAGTAAACAACGAAGTCATAGTCATCATTCTCCTTAACTTGCAATGATCCCGATCGAGATTAATAAAACACACAACAACCACCAAAAAACAATTGACACCACACTATAGGAACACAACGACCAATGCATAACGAAAAGAGGTAGCCCCTCGACTGTATACCAATTTTGATCCCCAATCACAACCTTCAACTCAATCAAACAGAGACGATACAATACTCAAAGCATCTGTCATAACCACTCAACCAATTTATGGCAGTCAACAAGATACCCAAAAAGAGTGCAAATAGTTGGGGTTATCAAAATCGGGCTATGTGACAATGAACACAAGAAGTAATCACGAGTTTGCTCAGTCATAAAAGCACAGATAAACTAGAGATCAGACATATCAACAATAGGAAGAGACCCTTCGAAACAAGCACGGTGGAACCATAGGCTTTTATATCTCTTAGTTTGTGTAATAGTGTGACAGTTCAACACCAGGTAGTGTAGGAAACGATGCATAGGAGAAACAATTGTTCAATGGACAGTAACAAATACCAAGAACACACAGAGGCATAACCATCACACCTTTCTCAAGTCCAAATCAATTTATAACAATGCCAGTGGAAATGAAGACCCAAGGTATCATCAACAACCATAAAGCATATATCTTGGCATAATGGCTATCCCCTAAGAAACTTCGTCGATGCCAATACCACAAAAATAATCCCATGACCAGGTGAATAAACCACAACCATGGCTCTAGACGAAACATAGTGACCAAAAGGTGGTTCGACAACATATACAACAACCCCATAGAAACCTGAATACAACTGGAAATAGTTACCATAATTGTGAGGAAGCAGCCAACCAGGATAAACAGAGTGAAAACCTCCAACAAAATGCCCATAACTACTTAAAACAATAGAGAGCCATCATAGTTTTCACCACAAAGAAAAACCAATGAAATCATAACTTCAACAAACCAATTCTTTCATTTGCAAAACGAATAACCACACAGTCATTCTAGACAGAAGACCCATGCGTTTACACAATAGCCAATCTTAGGAAAACACAAACCAACACATTACTGAGCCATCGTTCATTTCATACACAGAGTGAAATTCATGGATGGGTGAAAAGAACCATACCTGTAACCAATGGCTTTAAAATGGGTGAGTTGGTCGAGTAGTTACTTCCATGATTGAATCTCGAAGCTTAACCACAACAAAACCAAATGAAACAATAACCATGCTAGGGTGACGGCCCGATGGGAGAATGATGAAGTGACGTGCATTTACTGCACGTCACTTCCATCTTCCACTTCATTCAATTTTGTAGTACACGATAGCCAGCCAAAGAACCATACCATTAACCATGCCATTAATTCCATACATTGAAACTTGCGACATATTGCTTTCCAATTGCGGCACCCAAAATCCATATTAATCATTTCCAAAAACCATACCATACCATAAATCAAATGTGCCCAATATAACTCAATATAATTTGCATAGCCACTAACCATTGCTAGTTAGGACTAACATTAATTCCTTTTCATTTCAATTGCACATAACCTCTTAACATAGTATAGTATAGTTCCTTTCCTTGAATTTTTTCCATAAGTTTATTTCCATTTATTTTGTTTCATGTTGTTACTAACATGTGTATTGTGCAGGTGTAACCAGGTGATGAATCATGGTGACAATCTCAAATGTAACAACAATAAATATATGCCACTCATAACATAGGATTAGAGCTTAGAACAACGGAAAATCACATAAAATGCATCATCCAACTGTTATTATGTTAAAAACAAAGCCAATACTGCGACATCAATCATATAAGAACATGTAAGCAGAATCAAAACAACAACATAAAATGTGTGATAAGACTATCTCCGAGCCTCCAGTCTACAAAGGGGTCCCACCTACTAGTATTATATATCATTAGCATAGTTTAAATAATAGGCTTTAGCAATACTTTGTGGGCAAAAGTCCTATTTGCGATTTTTATCGTCAACAAACTGACGACTCGACAGGGAAATCTATTTCCAACAGATTAAGAACTCAGAATGTATGGTTCCGCAGACCAAGAACAACAAATCAAGAAGGTGTAACCAGAATGATTATGCAACAAGGGGGAAGTGAGCAGATTTAATGGAAAAATGACCAGGAATTTGGGAATAACTCATGAAAAATTTCAAGTATGAGGGGGTTTATCCCTATATGCATAATCATTCAACCACAATTTTTTCATGACTTCAAGGGGATAAAAATTATGGAATTTCTCTTTTAACTCTCAAATGGATGAAGAAATGGAAATCATAAGCGGGAAGTAACCAATTTCTTCATAACACAACGATGAAAGCAAATAACAAATTCAATTATGCTTTCAGGGGGAACATCATAACAACTATGTAAGCTTGATTGTTATTGACTAACAATACCCTGCAGGAGTGTCACTGTGGCAGAACTGATCCAACATCTTATTCTTGACCAAAATTAAACTTAAAAAAATGAAAAGCAATAAAATTCATGACATAAATGGAACTGCAAACTTTAGAACAACAGAAATAAAATGACAGAATTGCAAAAAGCAGAAGGAAAACTATTAAATAAAAGTAGAATTTAAACTATTGTAAAAGAAGAAATGAAAAGCAGTAGTGAAAATGAAAACAAAAATAGACTACTATTATACAAAAAATCCAAACAATGTTAAAAAATTTCAAGTTGGTTCCACGTAATGTTTTAAGTGAGAACCGTTAGTGCTGTAGGAAAACAATCGCTCCTGTACATATTTTAGAATGTAATAATTATTACCCAGGACAAAAGTGATTTTGAAAGGACCCAACCATAATTCTTGAAACTTCGAGACAATTGATAGCCCTTTAAAGCACATGATTAGGTCATCAAGATAGATATGAATAATCTTGCCGATCAAATTGTCAAAAGTTACCTGCATAGGTATTTTAAAAGTGGCACTTGCATTAGATAAGCCAGAAAGAATATGTTCATAAGTCAAGGTGCCCCAATGAGTAATAAAGGTGGTTTTATATTTATCTACCCCTTTTACCTTGATTTGATCGTAACCGGAAAAAACGTCAAGTAAGGGCATCATCTGTGACCCTACAACTTGTTGCAAAATCATTTCCATGTTAGGGAGAGAAAAGTGATCTTTTATAATAGCCCAATTTAATGCACGAAAATCAACACATAATCTGATAGGATCAGTGGCTTTCTGAACAGGGACCAAATTGGAAACCCATTCATAATACTTGACCAGAAAGATGATTCCATCCTTCAAGAGTTTTCCCAATTCCCTTTGAATAGTTGCTTCCGATGTAGGGTTGATAGGTCTTTGTTTTTCCCTAACTGGTTTTATGCCTTCCTTGATGGGAATGGAATGTTGTATAAGAGTAGGATCAAAACCACGAATATCCTCATAAGACCAAGCAAAAAAATCTTGAAATTTKCCAAGCAGCTTGGCAAACTTCATTTTCTCTTCATTAGAACATTGGGCACCTATTTTAACATTATTTGGAGACCCGAGCATCCCGATGTTCAAGGAGATAGTTTCACCCACCTTCCTTTTYGAMTCCTCTTCCTTATGTTTTTSTTTACTGCCTACATTACTCGATCAAAATGAACTCTCTAAAGGAGTCAAGCCCTTAGGAATCTTGTTAGCTTCTTTGGATATAATTTCCTTGGGATTATAAGGTTCATTTTGAATGAAAGCACAAATGCTCTTATCGCTAGGGAAGACCTGCCATGATTCCATATTGTCAGGGATATGTGGACGATATAGAGATTGAAAAGTACAATCAGGTCTGTGTCGCAGAAGTTGTCGATTAGGAGAGGCCACAAAAACAGCTAACCGATCAACCATTGAGTTCATTTCCATGTTAACATGAGTAATGTTGAAAGATAATAGGTTCAATATAAGTGCCCAAACAGGTTGGGTGTATCATTTCATCAACTTGTTTCTAGGAGAGTATATCTTACGTACAAGGTTCACAACAAGCTCGGAATCTCCAAAAACTGTAGGGTGACCACAACCTAGATTATAGGTGTTTTCAATGCCTAATAATAAATCTTCGAATTCAGTTACATTGTTTGTGCAAGCAAACTCCAACCTATAAGAAAAGTTATGAAGTTTCCCTATAGGGGAGTACAGAATAATTCCATCTCTGTTACCTTCATTAGAACATGAACCATCAAAGTGCATGTGTCACATACCATCGTCTAAATCGATTTGTTCGAAGGGAATGTTATCCTCCTTGACAAAGATATAATACACCCCTAGGTCCTCTTCGATATAGTTCACATTAGGTTGTGGGACAGTCTCTATATAAGGTGAAATCCTTCCCTCTCTAAGGACTATGATGGTTTTACCATTCTGAGGAACCGATAACTGTTTCCCATCAAGTGAGAGGTATCCACCCGTCAAATCTTTCCAATATCTTCCTAAGGTGATTGAGTAATTTCTTACTGGCATATCAATTACCTGAATACTAAGGGTTGTCCTTATCTCAGGGTGTGCACACAAAACTAAGGTCACATATTTGATCTCACC
>JASDQU010586988.1:35144-49397 GCA_032191745.1 Picea mariana | reverse complement strand
GGGCCTTTAGCCCCTTCTTCCCACAAGACAAAGTGTAACCCTCAAAGGTCATCCTAATGGCCAGACTAGGGGAATGGGATGGATGAACGGGGTATAAAATGTAAATATGATAAGATGGTGGGAGCGGACGATGGCTCTGCAAATCCCCCTTGGTGGCTAACCAAAACCCATGAATACAAGCTTACTAAGTCACTCAATCAATCACCCCAACAATGGTCAAGTGGATTAGTGTAAGATCCAAGCAGTCATCAGAAACGAAAGGAACCTAATGCATATATGAGAAGGTTATAACGATCAAATATGACACATACCATGATACCTCGGACCAATTACCTCATGGAGCAAGAGTCCTCTCTGATGCAAGTCCAGGCCGGTAGTGATGGAAGTTGCTATTGCTGACAGGACAAGTCTGGCGAAGAAGAAGAAAGATGGGCCCTCCAGGGCCATGCTCAAGTCAATCCCGCTCTTGGTACTCCATGTCTAGGACCATGTGGGCCTCGAGACATGATCTCCTAGTTATCCCTAGATATTGGGGATAACAGGCTAAAATGACCAAATTTCACTTTTGACTTAAATCTCCTAAGTCAAAGTGAAATTAGACACAAATTACATAGTACAAGGTACAAAGTGCTTCCCTCATGTGTTTAGAAGCTCACAAACACAAGGGGGACCACTTTCCAAGGTACCCAAATCTCAACAAATAAAACAAAGCATTTGAAGCCACTCACTGACTCCACACTCCTCGGACCACATATGTCAGAATGTATCAAGTCCAATACTCCCTTAGACCTGTGCTCACTCGATGGAAATGGTCTCCAGACATACTTGCCCATTGCACAACCCTTGCAAGGGTTGTGCCTCTCTGTTGTGAACTTAGGCAACCCTGTGACTGCTTGTCTTAAGTGCCCCAACGCACCAAAGTGTGTGTGCCATCCTCCTGTGCCACAACTCTCCCATGTCTGTGGTTGTACTGACTAATGCTCTCCCTGGCTGAAACTGAAGCTTGTACACCTTCTCTTCTCGAACGCCAATCATCCTATCCATCTTCTCACAAGACCCTGCTAGCCTAACGAACACCCTTCCCTTACGGAAGCTAACCTCATACCCTTTATCCTCAAGAGTAGAGACCGAGATGAGGTTCTTTGTCAACCCCAAAACATATAGTACGTCCGCAAACCGGAGTGGTTTACCTGACTCCCTCTTAAACGAAACTGCACCAACCCCTTGCGCCTTGTAGCGCCTATCGTCTCCAAGCTCTATAACCAGATCCACGCCTCCCTCTTGTAGCCTAGTGAAAAACTCCTTGCGCCCTATCATATGACAAGATGCTCCGTTGTCCACAAACCACATGTCTGAGATTGTTGCGCTAGACATACAAGCTATGAAGCAGAAATCCTCCTCGAAGCTTTTGGCAAACTCATCCACTGTTGCTAAAGCTGCCATCTGCGGCTGGTTCTTCTTCTTCTTCTCTGGACATTGTGGGGCAAAGTGTCCCATCTTGTGACACTGGAAACATTTAAATTTTGAAAAGTCAATGTTTTTCTTTCCACCCTTCTTTTTCTTCTGCTTTCCCTTGCCTCTGCTCGCTAGAGCTAAGCCTTCTTCATCCACAATCTGTGGTGAAGATGAAGATCTGCTAGACTGACCAAGTTTGATCTCCTCCTGCACAAAATCATCCCATAACCGTTGCCAATCAGGGAGTTTCTCCCGAGCTACAATTCCACGCACAAACACATCCCATGACTTTGAAAAGCCATTCAATGCCACACGTACCAACTCTGACTCTTCAGTTTTCTCACCTATTGTGCCTAACTCATCCCTAATCTATGTAAGTCGAGTAAGGTAGTGAACCACACCTTCCCCTTTAGCCATCTTGGTACTTCTCAGTCTTTCCCGAAGCACCATCACCCTGTTTTCATTTTTACTCTGGTAAAGGTCATTCAAGGCATCCCACATCTCCTTAGCGGACTTTTTCCATGTGAGGTGAGGGATTATGTGATCCTTTACCCCATCAAGGAGTATGCTCTTGGATTTAGTCTCACCCTTCTTCCAGGTCACCAATGTAGCCCCATCTGTGGGAGTTGCAGCCTTATCATCAACATGGTCAAGGACATCATTGACTTCCAAAACCATAGTGACCCTTTCCTTCCGGGTTACAAAGTTTTGAACACCCTGAAGCCTATCCTCCATTCTCAAGGTCATGGCCATTTCTGAAAATGATTTTGCGCTGCAATATGCCCTTATGTTTTGCAGATTTGAACTCCTCTAATGCAGATCTATGTTTTCCTTTGCAGATCTATAATTCGATGTTGCAGATCTGAACTTTTGTGCTGCAGATCTGAACTTTTGTGCTGCAGATCTGAACTTATTTGCTGTAGATTTGAACTTATCTGCTGCAGATCTGAAATTTTGTGTTGCAGATCTGAACTTATCTGCTACAAATCTGAACTTTTGTGTTGTGATCTGAATGTAATGATGCTTCTTCAACAGTTCTGCTCTGATACCATGTGAATTTTCTTCAAAACCAGTTCACTTAATCAATTAATTTTTCTGTTAACTGATTCTGCCAGGTTTTCTTCACAAATAAATAATACACAGCAGAAAATAATAACTAGGAACTTAACAATAAAAGATAACAGCAATCACATCAAATGTACACAAGTAATTTTTGGACAATTTGTCCCTCAAAAAACACCAGAGGGAAAACCAGTGCAGCAGATTTGGATTTTATTATTATTGAGCAGGAAAATATAGAGATCTCTTACAATAAAATCAGCCCAGCCAAATACAAAACCTCCTCAACAAATGTATGGCCCCCTTCTTCAAATTCTCCTGATCAGATCTGTAGGAAAAGGCCTCTGCAATGTTGAAGATGTGTGCCAATCTCAATGTAGAAGCCTCCTTTGTCTCCCTACAAACTCTCTCTCCAATCCCTCAAGCAATTATCCTCTTTTTCTCTTCAGAAAATTGCCTCTTGTGCATAATGCACCCCTCTCCAAGTTGATCTCATTTTTACTCAATGAGCAAGTGAGAAACCCTATCTCCAAAAGGATGGAGGGCCAAGATTGATCCTCACACACCTTATGAGATCAATGGTCAAGATTAAAAGACCACAACTTAAATTATTTCTCACTTTAACTTTATAAAAAGTACTCATTAAGTCAACATTAAAATATAACCCATTTAATGTACTTTTTCCTAAGTACAATTTTAAGAAAAAGATTAACCCATCAACTTGGATAAGTTTCATTGTCCTCCTCCATGCTAGGATGCCATGCATGGTGAAGACCTTCCTTGCCTCCCAATCTCAACATTTTCCATCTAGCAACCTGGCCTATAGGGGCATTCTTTTCATACATCTCACTTTCCATCCCATTTCCCCCTAGGGTCACCGGGATTCCCCCCTTGGGGTGACCACCTCACCTCCAAAGTAACGGGAACCCCTGCCTAAGGTGACAGTGGGTAGGTGCTCTCTTAGTTGTCACCATTTGGTGGTTGGGTCAAGCTTTTCCCAACCTACAACTTGTGCGATAACAGGTACCATGTTAAATTTCTCTTAACCCAGCACACGACAGTTAATTCCAAATAAATTAATTATTGAATAAAAGCACAGTTGAGTTATTAACGAAACATTACAGCGGAAGCACAAATAAGGAAACCATACACAAAGTACACACGTAATTTCTGAGTAAAATA
Source organism: Picea mariana (assembly GCA_032191745.1). NCBI lineage: Eukaryota > Viridiplantae > Streptophyta > Pinopsida > Pinales > Pinaceae > Picea > Picea mariana. The sequence goes on along the minus strand of JASDQU010586988.1, from coordinate 45,701 downwards.
CCCCTAGAAAAACCTCCAAGGGAAAACTAGTACCTTGTTGATTTTATTAGATAAAATCTGGGCTCCCTTCTTGGGATAATGGCCCACCTAAGGAAAATACAAATCAACAAAATAGCCTACCCTATCACCCCTGCCTGCTACACCTTTGTTGCCCCTTTATTCCTTTCCTCGGACCCTACCCCTGCACACTTGGATGAAAGTCCTTCTCCACCCAATTAATGAGATCTCCTCAGTCTGTGTCTGTCTCCTCCTCTCACATAGGCTGCCTTTTATAATCTTGAGTTTACCCTATATCTCCAAAGTAATCAAATGCTAAGATTAGATCTCACCTTCACTTTAGATCTAATGGCCCAGATTTAATTTAATTTACTAATGCCAAATATTTGGGCATTAAATTAAATTAAACTCACATTAATTACAAAAGTACATTCACTTTAATAATCACTTTATTAAAGTGAATCTCCCAAGTCCTGAGAGGCATTAAGGACGACTTCCACATGTTAAACACAAAATCAATATGGAAGTACCTGTCCGATGCTACAATCATCAACATTCTAGGCCATAGATATCATTGCTAACTTGATTCCCAAGTTTTCCAACCCCCAGATCTGCTGATCCAAAGTCTTTTCACACTTGTTGGGGGACCTCAAAAAGGCCATTTCTTTGTTGTTTTCTGCATTTTCTGTTCAATTTATGGATCTGAAAGTTCAGAACAGAGAAGATTTGAGTCACGTACAGCCATTTTCCAAGAGGTAAACCAAGGGTATCTTCTCTAAATTGGTAAGGGCATTCATCACTCTCTTTTCATTCATTTATTGACTCATTTTACGAAGTTTGAGTGATATTTTACTTGCTAGTCTGCATTATTTTTCTGCAAATTATTCCATTCAAGATCAGTAGTATTTGAGTAATTAACTCCTACTTTCACCTTAGAACACTTATAGAGGCACTAGTCTACTAAGCTTTGGTGAAGTCTATTGTTTGTGATAGGGAAGCCTCCCATAGCCTTTCAAGTTTTGTGGGAGTTGGGCTTATAGAGTGGGGACTTGTACCAAGGTGACAGTGGGCACTCGTCCTCTGTGGTACCACCTTAGCACCTCGAAAGGACCTTGGCGAGATCGCTAATCTAGGCAGTAACATGACCCAACATGTGGTGGATTGATAATGGAGATGGAGATTGGATTACTCCAACAAGGAGACTCATAAATTACATATCAGATTTAATGTCATGAGGAGTGTTAAAAATTAGCAATATTATTAAATATGTTTTTAATAAGATGTTATGCTTTTTTTTAATGTTTGTAAATGGAAAGTTTCATGTAATATCTAGCAGTCATTTCGAAAGTTTCTTGTAATGTAACTAGCCTAGAGGCATAGGGAATGCATAAGAGAAGGTCGATGCAATCAAACACAAAGGATAGGGTGAGCCAAGATGCCCCCTAGGGCAATTTTTATTCTTTGTATCTGCACACGATGAATTAGTTTAATATTACTTGTCTCATTTATCTTCCCTATATCTATATTCATTGTGTGAATTGAATGCATGTTTTTTTTGTTAGTTATTATGTTGCCTCCAGTTCTAATACATATTGTGTATGACATGAAGAAGTGGATCTCTGATTCTTTTTAACAGCTAACAAGATTGTCTCAATTAGAGTGCTATTATCCTTGGTCCTCCAAATTCCCCCAGCTCTCGAATCAACAAATTGGCAGCTAATAAATATTGATATCTGGAACTTGACTTGAAAAGAGATGGGGTCTGAAAGTAAACGGAAAGGAATTTAAACCATTTCAGAGACAGATAAGGTTCTGCAAAGATAACACCAATCTTTACCATATATAAAGTTTCATTTTCAATATTTTATGGTGGGATTAGTATCACGACTCACAAGGGCTCTTTCGGCACATCTAGACAATTTCAAGACACTTGCAAGGAGGTGAACAGACGTGCATTGCTTATTTGTATTACACATGATAAATAAAACATGGCTATGCCCAGCCCACCCCACTCTTTGTTTGAAGGAGATCTCTATCCTGCAAATAAAAGAAAATAAGTAGTCTCGACTCTCAAATCTATATTACATCAAAAGTAAGAGTCGAGGTCGTAAACATGCTAACAAATAGGCATACAGTGCATATGTTTGAAATTATGTATACCAGGTGTTGTAGAGTTGCTTTCTTTTAAAACTGGACCACCAGGAACATCAACATCGAACCTGTATATTCAAAAACAGGAAATTTCAGACTACAAAATACCAAGCAAATAGAACTTTGAAAATTATGTAAGAAAACAATGTTTCAGAAACACGTGAACACCAGTTTTTTGCATGAAGTTTACATAGTACTACTACTGTAAGGAGAAAAGAAATTCGGTTGCCTTGGGTGTGCAAATCCTCGCAATGGAATCCTCCCTCACTCCAGTACTAACAACGCTAGCAGTTTTGGTGCAATGCCTTGCGGGCCCTCTTTGGCTTGTGGTTGCTATCTATGTGATCTCCGTAGTTAAAAGCTATCTTACTACAGTGTTATATCCCTATGATGGGATTTCCTTCCACATTAATACACTTCCTCCTCTTCCTTTGTTTTGAAATTCAAAGGAATTTTCAAAACAGAAGAATATACAAGAAGTAGAAGACCATCTAGGATCCAAGACTTATATTAAATTATAGGAGTCAAATCATGGCAGACACTTCAATCAATCTTTTGATATTTCGGATACAGACCCACGCATTCTCTTTGAGACTCTTCACTACCTTCCATTATTTATTTTTTTACTAAACAAAATGTTCTCCTAAAGAGTTGGAAAAGCATTTCCTGTAAGTTTACTGCACATCTTAAATTCTGGAACTGTTTGCAGACCTGGAGATCCACAAACACCTTTGACATATTAAAGGTGGAGATATTGTGAAGGGCCCCATTCTTGGGAAGCATACAAAACAAAGAGAGTTTCAAAAAGCAGCAGTGAACACTTTGTGTGCAAAAGAATTTATTTGGGGTTCAGTTTTCAAAGTCCCAGTCTATATGGATGAATGTTCAAATCTAGACTGAATTTTAGACTTCGTATATTAATAATAGATGTATGCTTACTAGATTATAGACAAATAAAGAGGCGTATTTCAGACAAGAAAAAAGCTAAAAGACTAAAACAAAGAAAGCCATTCATGTTACAACTCTGGTACTTGTCCACATCAAACCATTTATAAATGCCCAAATAACATCTGCAAGTATTTGATTTAAACATAGAATTCTGCTTTAGAGATTGCTGAGAATACAACCATCCATCCTCAACCTGTCAAAAGGTAATGCCAAGACTTCTTGGGAAAAGAGAAACTATTCATGATAATTTTCAGAAAGTTAAATGGAGAAAGAAATACGCATGGCTTTCTGGACCTGTCATGGTGCAGCAATGTCACTGAGTGGCTTTCTTCTCCTGGAGTATTATCCACTTAACTTTCTAGGGTTACTTGGTCACTTCAATAACATGCTATAGGCACTCCTTATTGCTGTTGCCAAAGGTTGTACTTCCTAGCCCCATTGATCTATATCATCATCCATGGACATTAATATAATTTCATCCCATCGCTAAAGGAAGCTCCCAGCAAGATCATAGGCTTGGATAAGGATCAGGATGCTTGAAAATCTTCGGAAATGAGAGGTGAAGTATTCAGGAGTCAAATTCCCACTGATGTCTGTTATCGCACAGTTTGTAGCTAGGAAAAAGGCTATAAGATTGAAGGCCAAACTGGCGTAACAGAAACCTGTCCCACCCAATGTCACCACGATGGGGAGGTTCTTTCTCTTTAGGGAGGTTAGGCCCATGGGAGATGTCCCCAGTGACCTAAGGTTTTGAGGAGGCAGAAAGATAATGAGATAAGGACAAACTTTCCCCCTCACAAGTCACCACCCAAACAGAAAGTCCCGGCTAAACAGCCAATAATAAAGTAAATCCCCAATGAAGAACACCTGCCTGGAACAAGACAACAACAAACAGATATATGCAAGCTATATTTCAATGGGTTAGTACTTCATAAGACTATCTGATAAATATATATAAGCAATTAGCAATAAATGTTGACGAAGTCAATGTTTAGCAATAGAAAATGAAAAGATATAACACTTCACCAATAAATATTGGAACGATGTGGCATTCAATGTAACCAATCAACACTTCATTTAATAAATGCTTTAAACCACCATTCAATTGCTCATAAAGTAAAACGTTGCTGCATTAAAGATGAAATATCCAATGATGACGTCAGCAACTTAGGGTTAGTAGGTTAGGGTTTGAAATTCAAAGAATTTAGAGAGTTGTTTGATCATCTTCACTTCAACGTTAGAGGACTTTCAGATCAGTGCCTTAGGGTTTAATGGAGTCATAAGTGAAGGACGCAAAGGTTGAAGGATGCAAGATTTCAAAGGACTAGAGGGAAAATTTTTGGGGCGCTGCTAAAGCAGGGCCTCAAAATCAGAACCCTAGGGGAGAGAGGCTCACTCCGGTGTTGCTAAAGCAAGGCCTCGTGCTCTCTCCTCCTTCCCGGCAGACGGCTAGCTCGATAATAAAAATAACCAAAACAAGAGGGTTTGATGAGGTGAGGTGTTGCTAAAGCAAGGCCTTTCAGCAAACCCTAGAAAGAGTACAGCCCTAGTGTAGTAGACCTAGGCCAGGGACGTCTCACTCTTCTTGGCTTTCAATTGGTACGACTAGCAAAGAGGAAGAAGAAATAGGTGTAGCTATGGCTAGGCTCTTTCTTCCTTATTCAATGGCTGAAAGTTTCTCTATCAGGGGACATGAGACAAGGACCTACTTGTGTGCTTGTCACCTAGGGTTTTTGATTCAACAAAATTCATAAACACGTGCAAGAAATTAAACTACAACCATTCATTCAAGAAGTTTTGGAGAAAAATACTTACAATTCATCAAGAAATAACCATGCAAACCCTAGTTGTAACACCTTCCTTCAAGAGAAACACAATAAATGCCAAAAATCTCTTCCTTCAACAAGTGCGCATCACTTAATCCAGCCAAATACCCAAGAGAGGGCGCAAATTTCAATCCTCCTTATGGATTGAATGAGTTATGATGAAAAAATGAGTCAAAATCCCTCATTTATACAAAACCTTGACCTAATTTTACATTTTAGGTCAGGTAAAAGGCCGACAAGGCCAAAATATCAAATCATATTGTTTTTTACATTAAATTGTCAATTAAATCCTAAATCAAGCTGAAAAGAGTGTAAAAGCCCCTCCAAGGGAGACGTTAGCCCCTTTTTGGGCAAATGGGTCGTCCTGGAGCAAAATGTTAGCCCTCCCTGGGCTTCTCCAACCTGCCACACGTGCCACTGCTGCCTAGTCTGCCTGTCCCAAACGTCCATGATGTTGGGTGACGTCATGGTCAAGGTGGTGACATCCTAGGCCTCCAAAGGCCAACGTTCCATTAAGAAAGGGTCATCCCCCCTAGGTCAAGATTTGTTAGGGTGCCTCTGGTGGAACGTCCTCTTTTCTTCTGCTGCAATACTTTGGATCCATCTCCATCCTGTATCTCCCCCTTATGGGGTCTCAACATCCACTTGATGGGCTCTTCAGCCCCATGGAGGTCCGAACTGATCATCTCCCCATGTGTACCGGTCCAAGATGGTACCTGTCCGTCGGGCATGGTCCTGCACATCAAAAGCTATGCCCTCCATGGGCTCATCAGTCACAAGGGTCAGAGCAATGTCAATCACATTTCATCATCAATATTAATAAACATATGCATAAAACCCCTAATAGATCACTCAATAGCTCAAAGACGTTACACAAACCTACTATACAAGTCTGGGAAAAGGGCAAGGCATCCTATTGGGCTAGTGTCCACTGAATAAAGGAAGTTCCCGGAAGATACCCCTTCCAAGCCATGTAAGTGGATGAAGTGGTCAAGGGATGTCCAAGCAGGTGGGTGTAATGAAGGCCAAGGATGCAAGATGTTACCTGTGGGTGCCTTTGTAGAAGGCGAGGTGTACCTGTCATGGATGCAATTCTTTCCAAGCCCATTCATGCCTTTTATTCTTTTTTGTTATTTCATTTTTATTGCTTTTTTCTTTCCCCTTTTTGCTCAAGAGATAATCAAGGGACATTGCCCTGGCGTGGTGACCAGTGGTGGCAGCGTTACCCACAAGTACTTTCACAGAAATGAGAAGGCTGGCTCGTGATGAGACCCCCTTTCCCTTGGCCATGCAACCAAAGGTCACTGCCCTGGCATGGTAACCAGCTGATGGCAATGTCATACTGCTAGGTACACATGGACCTAATAGGTTGGCTCGTGATGAGACCCCCTATCCTCTGGTTAGGTCTTGTTTTATTATCTTTTAGGGTCCCTCTTGTTTCTTGTTGAGAAGCCCTCTATTGCTTTCTCGGGGATCCTTGGCCGAAGCATCTCGAGATTTTATTCTTAGGCTTTTATCTTTTACCAGCTTGCTTTTACCTTCTTGGCCTTTAGCCCCTTCTTCCCACTAGATAAGATGCAACCCTAAAAGAGGTCAACCCAGTGGCCGGACAAGTGGAATGGGACAAGTGAGCAGGAAACAAGATGGAAAAGTGAAACTGTGAAGGGAGCGGACATTGGCTTCTCAGAGACAACCCCAATGGCTAACCAAAACCAACAGACACAGGTTTACTAAGACACACATGTAAGATCCAAACAGTTGTTAGAAATAAAAGGAATCAGATGCGTACATTCAATGGTTTTGATGATCAAAGTGACACAAACCATGATACCTAAACTAATTACCTCATGAAGCAAGAACCCTCTCTGACACAAGACCAAGTCGATGGTGGTGGAGGATGTTGTTGCTGCTGATAGGATAAAGATGCTGGGAGAGAGAAAAGGTGGGCCCTCCAGGGCCATGCTGAAGTCCATCCTGCTCTTGTTACTCCATGTCTAGAACCTATGGGCCTCGAGACATGATCTCCTAGTTATCCCTGAAAGTGGGGGATAACATCTCGCTCCAACTCGAGGACATGTGCTCACCGTAGAGCGCATGAGAACCTCAACATCTCTGGCATAACCTGCTAACCTGCTCAAGCTCGAAAGAAGCATTAGTAACAAAATTTGGGGCGGTAATGCCACCCCAGCATACATATAGATATATATATATAGACTGAAAGAAAACAATCAATAGTGCATATGCAAAATAAACTACTTACCTATACCTACCTGTTGGTTGGATGTTGGATGTAGTCAAACAACCAATGAAGCCAATCCAACAACGTCCCACAATACCTGCCTTTGTGCTTCATCATAGACCAAAATAGTGATAAATCAAGCACAAAAATGACATGGGTTAGAACATATATCATATCATCGGAAATCACAAATTCTAACTCATGGAAGCGGGTGGGAGGGATAAAATTGTGCCGAGTCAGTCTTTGAGGAAAGTACTCGATCCACTTCAGGAAGGGGTCATGAAAAGTCCAAGGTTTAGAATACTGACTCAAAAGATCGGCAAACTGGATACCTAGGACGTCTTCACACTCTGAAGCTCGAGAAGGGATTGACAAAGATCTGGCAGACAGCTGGCAAATTCTCAAGGGAAAGTTGAAAAACTGAGATGACAGACTCAAATCTGTAGTTTTCAAACAACCCTTGGATCCTCGAGTTTGCTTCAAAGGGAACTCGATACAAAAGATGTAATTCCCAACCATACCTTTAATGAAACAGCAAGGTAAAGTAATAATAGGTGGCTGGACAAAGATGTCATGAGAATCCTTCTTTAAACAAACAATGTTCTTACTCCCATCAAAATCCGAGCACAGTGGTGGTTGATAATCTTCTACATAGAATGAATCCAAGTGCTCGGAGGAGTACTCATCAAAACACTCAAGGTAAGACCGAAAATCATCAGGAAAACATGGTATTAGGTCGACCTTGGGTGTTTGGGGAGCATCGGTAAATATATCATTTCCCTATCGCCACTGATCAAAATCAAAGATAATCTGTCGTGATAACTGTAAAGGCAACAGTTGGGAATAATTCTCAGTGTCATAAATGGGGTCCATACCAAAACCAATTACATCCCATTTACGTCTTCCAACATGTATGAACTCATCAATATCAACTATGTCAGTATCAATATCATAACATGGAGGATTCAAAACACTCATATGCTCATCCATCTCCTCCTCTTTTCCCAAATCATAAAGCAGAAAATCATCAAAATTTTGGGGAGGAGGATAACTTATCGTTTCTTCTTGTGCAGGAGCTTCGAGGACTTTGGTGTTTTCAGCATGCATTATTGTTTCATCCTCATGGATTGCCCCTTTGTCCTCAGGAGTACAGCAAGGAGTATTTACCTTGTTCGGGGATTCCATTTCTCTTTCACTCTCTGAATCAAGGAACAAGGTATCATCAAAATCCTGAAAAGGGAGGCAGCTAACCTCAGCATCTTGTTGTTGTGCAGGTGAAAAAAGCTTGTGGATTGCTTCATTAGGAGGAGCGCAAGTTGATTTTTCATCGTCATGTTCGGGTTGTAGCTCCTCAGTTGCATTTTCAATGATCCTTTGCTCTTGAAAAACCTCATCAAGAGACTTCCCCTCAGTATTCTGTTGGTCAATAACTTGTTTCCCTTCTTCTTGAAAATCATCAGTAGAAATTTCAAGGGAAACTAACTTCTTCAAATCATTGATTTCGCTTCCTAGGGAAAAAACGTTTTTTTATTCTGGACAAAAGGATATTTTCCTCGATTTGTAAGGCCATGTTACCAGCTTCATGGAGTGTCTTTGGATTCCTTTTACTCAGGAGAAACCCCAAATGCACTAAGAGTGCATCGGTAAAGAGATATACGAGGTCCTTATCCTCAGGATAATGGTCTTTAGGAAGCTGGTACAACAAACCCTCAAATCTATTTCGGAAGTTCAAAACAGTCTCATTTTTAGCTTGTCTTGCATACTGGAGTCTTTTTAGCAATGTTTGGATTTCTTCCAATTTTATGCCTCATTCTTCAAGAAAGACTTCTTCTAGTTGGTTCATGGAGGTGATGCTAGCATCGGGAAGATCATCATACCATTTTTTAGCATTCCGTGAAGAGTAGTGGGAAAAAATTTCATCACTAAATCTTCGGCATCATTATCGACAGGATGGAGTCCAAAATAAGAATAAAAATCATTCATATGAAAGTCGGCTCTTTCCCCATCGCTACCAGTGAATCTAGGGAGCCATCTGTTAATATTATGGTAGCTTCGGGAGGTATGAACCTCTATTGTGACCTATGACGAGATTAGAAGTAAAGGAAACCCTAGACAAGTTGTCGGCTGCAGAAATATATTTAATATGAATTTATTAGTACCCAGAAGGAGAAGTCGGCCCCAATAAAACTGCCCAGACTACTATAAATACAGGGTGCCAGTTCTCATTATCATCATCTCAGCAATTGCAGAGAGAATTGGATCTGCGTAGGTGCAGTTGCAGCTTGTGCGCAAGTTTTTGGGAAAGTGTGCGCTAGCCTCTGGGTGGGATTATTTGATCAGCTTGGTTTCTATTCTTGCTTGGTGCATTAGCCTCTCTTGGCTATTGGATTGCTACCAGGATTCTCTTCTCTGTCAAGGTCAAGGTGCTCGGAGGGTGGCTTCGGCCTGTGGTTGGGTGACGAGGGTATCGTCAATGGTAAAACGAGCACAATCTTCTATATTCTAACAGGTTATGGGCCCACACCCCCTTCAATCAGCCTAAAACGCTGGAAGGAAGCATAGCCGCTAGATATTGAGCTCATTGAGGAACTGCCGCTAGGGTTACTAGCAAGAGCAGCTTCCAAAAACACTGCAGCTAGGGTTACTAGCAGAAGCAGTTGCAGAAACCCTAAATCTTCGATCCGGCACCTTGTGATGGAGCATCTCGCCCAAGAAGAAGATATTCAAATGCGCCCTAACCCAACGCACCTCTTGGCTCTCTCAGAAGACAGAAATGATGAAGTTGAAGTTTTTGAATCAAGGCATGACCAGTTACCAGTCAACCGAAGACATGTGTGAAACAAACAGTCTTTTACACTACTCAGCACTTACCGGGACGATTGAAGATGATATGTGGATAATCGATAGTGGAGCTTCCAGGCACATGACGGAAGATCAAGCCAGACTCTCAAATCTAAATGAGAGAAAGACATCGTACAAAGTGGAGCTTGGAGACAAAAGAACCTACCCCGTCGAAGGATTTGGACAAGCCTCCGTCAAGTTGGAATCAGGTAATCATGTTCACTTAAGCAATTTTTTATATGTACCTGGTTTAGAAAACAATCTTGTATCAATATCATGTTTAGAAGACAAAGGAAACAGAATAGCCTTCATGGATGGAAAGGTGTTATCATGGCATAAGAATTCCAGCATAGAGGATGCTAGGGTTATTGGAAGTCATGAAGGAAATCTATATAGACTACTAGAACGAAATGAAGAAGCTCTAGTACATGACAAAGTCAACCCTAATGAACTTTGGCATAGAAGGTACGCTCATATCAATTATCAAGCATTACCTTTCCTCAGAAAAATGGTTGAAGGAATACCAGAATTGAAATCTACACATGAAGGAATTTG